>APFE031147517.1:145019-251560 GCA_000404065.3 Pinus taeda | reverse complement strand
GTGAAAAGGTTTGAGCTAGCAGAGCTTGCAAGTAAAGCTTTTAAAAGGGCTTTGACACCATCAAATATCAAGGCTGGCTTTAGGAGGACAGGAATCTGGCCACTGAACAATGATGCTCTTATGCATGATACTGGTTGTAGGCAAGCGTTTCATGTGGATGGTCCAGAAGAAAGGAATGTCCAAACAGGTGTTGAAGTACAAGAAGTGCAATTAGTAGATGACCAAGATGATGTTGTTGTAGCTGGTAATATGATTTCCCTGTCTCAAGTACACTTATATGCTGAAGATGATGAAACTGTATGTGAAACACAATATAACAATGAACAAATTCCTAGTAACATGGAGATTGTTCCACCAACTCAAGAACATGAAATTCCTATTGCTGATATTGCTAATGATATTGTTGAACATGCAGTTGACAATGACCAATTGACATTGCCAACCCAAGTAACCCCACCTTCATGGCTAGCAGAAGCAATGATCAATATGAATGCACATACCGTCTCAGCAACCAATGAAGAAAGCATGAACATGCCCTCGCAACCAACAGAATTGAACAGTGAAATTGTTCATTTTTTTGTGGACAATAGATCAATGGAAGAAGATGAAGGACATAATGAGGCATCAAATGAAGATAATGATATGGTTCAATCAGTTCCAACAGATACTGAAAGGGAAGTACCAAGCAATGACATGCAGGTGGGAGGGGTGGAGAAGACACTTGGACGGTTCCTAAAGCTACCAGTAGAGAGAGTATCATTGAAAAAAAAGCAAGGTGCAGCGGGTAGTCTTCGTCTGGGCCGAAGCTCACAGTTACTCACCTCAGAGGACTATATAAACCTGTTAGTTGAATCAGAAAAAAAGAAATTTGAAATGCAAGAATTAAAACAGAAAAAGAAGGATATAGTCAAGGAGAAGAAGGCAGCAAGGATTGTTGCAGCACAACGTCGAGCAGAAGAAAGGATTGAAAGAGATAAAGCAAGGCAAGTTAAGGACCAACAAAAGCAAATGGCAAGACAGGAAAAGGAAAAACAAAAGGCACAACAAATACTTGAAAAGGAACAAGGGATGATCAACGATACAAGAATAGCTGATGAAACCAGGATTATTTCAAACTCATTGGACTCCATTGCAGATAATACACCATTATTCCAAGATCTCATAAACATTCAAGTGCCCCACTATCAAACTGAGGGTTTACCCACTTGCCTTGTTCCTACTAGAGCTGGTGTCAATTCTCTGTATGCTCATTACACACCTCCACTTAATGCAGGGGCCAGTAGTGCAAATGTGAGGTATGGGTACTCAGTACCTCCATGGTTGGAAGCTGCAAATTGGAATCAATCATATGGCATAAATCAACCATTTCCCAATCAGCCCTTGACTGGTAGGCCAACCTACCTGGCTCAAGAAGGTAACTCGGGGAGTTTTGGCACTCAAGATTCTCAAGGCCATAAAGAATAGGGGTGTCATATGTTTTTGGTTCTAACCACATTATGATGTGGATTTTGGATGGATTGTATCTTTTTCTTGGCACAGAAACATTTTGGCTTACAACACTAGATTGTATCTTTTTCATGTCACAAAAACATTTTGGCTTACAACACTAGATTGCATCTTTTTCATGTCACAGAAATATTTTGGCTTACAACACTAGATTGTATCTTTTTCTTGTCCCAAGAAACATTTTGGCTAACAACCTAGTAGTGATTTCTTGTTTGCACCTAAATGTGTGTTGATAAGAAATTTTCAATGGAATATGTCTTTCTGTAAAATATTAATCACGATAAAACTATTTCTATAAGTTATTCTGTGCGCCCTCCCTGCCACGTCAGAAAACCACGCGTAAAAGCACATGGAGCCGGTACGACACCTATCCACCGTGGAGCTCATGTGTTGGCTACCGTATCCAACCTTAAATGCATCTGTTCGCGCCATTTGAAAGGTTCGTTTGGGCTCATTCCTGCTATGTTTGGGAATTCAATAATAACATTTCAAGTTGCATATGAAAAAGGCTAAATACAGAAATCAATGAGGAGGCAATCTATGAAATTCAATTAGATTTGATATGTTAATCATAAGAAATCATTTCAGTTCCAAGATGCATGAGTTTACAAAATCAGAAGTTTAAAAAAAAAAGTAAAATATCGCATGGAAATAATAGCAGATTAGCTCGATCATATTATATTGCAAGTCTTCGAAGTTTTAAAAATAGGGTCGAACACAGCTCTCATCATCTAAGAATGAAAAAAGTAACCAGAAAAACTCAAAAGCATCATGAGATTAAAAAAGGTCAACTGTAACCTATCAAACATTGAGAATGACCACAACATGACAATGAGGTACCCTGCATGTGTGACCAAATTTGCAAAACAAATATTTCAGTTTTCCCAAGTCAATGATTTTGGACTCAACCTGACTGAATGCCACATCTGAGTTCTATAACACTGCCCAAAGGCGCTAAAGACTTATAACAGCCTCAAAAAAGATACCAAACGACAGATAGCTGATCACTGCAGCATAGAGAAATTCACTAACCCAGAGCAAACCAGACTTTCCAATTGGTGTTAATTCAAGTCCTTTATCTAAATTCACTATAATATGTTAGTGTCCGCTACTGAAGATTGAGAAGGCCTAAGGTTGCCTTCATTAAGGTACCTTTCAGCTAAGGCAGCATGCATCGCAGCACCAAGTGGAAGAACATTTTCATCAATGGTGAATAGTGAAGTGTGTGGTGCATGTATTGATCCACATGTCTCGTCTTTCATTCCAAAGAGAAAAAAGCCTGCAGGTATAACCTCGGTTTAAAAAGCAAAGTCTTCTCCATGCATGAGAGGAGTTGCAATTTTTAGATTATGTGCACCAAATAGATCAGCTGCAACTTTGCAAACATGATCATGCATAATCTGGTCATTCACAGTTGGAGGAATAAATGGATACTCCTTTTCTAAGAATTCCACAGTTGCAGTGCACCTCTGAACAAGAGATTGGCCTACAATAATCTGTAATAGTTTGACATGTCAGATCACATTTATGATTTCTCTCTAGTTAATAGAATGAAAAATTGAAGGCAAGAACAAAGTAGTTTCAAGGGTTTTCTTTTATTTCAAATTCATCGAGATATCATAGCTTAGTTCAGCTAAGGCCAAGGCTTATGCAACTAGTTGTAGTGAATATATGGGAAACAAGGTTCTCTGTGAAATCCATGAAAGACATTCAATTCTTTTCAATCCAGTAAATACAGACTTCAGTTAGAATCAGTTCAATGAAATTGATCGAGAAAGGCAGTAAGAAAACTCTCATCATCTAAGAATGAAATAAGCAACCAGAAAAACTCAAAAGCAGCATGAGATTAAAAAAGGTCAACTGTAACCTATCAAATATTGAGAATGACCACAACATGACAATGAGGTACCCTGCATGTGTGACCAAATTTGCAAAACAAATATTTCAGTTTTCCTAAGTCAATGATTTTGGACTCGACCTGACTGAATGCCACATCTGAGTTCTATAACACTGCCCAAAGGCGCTAAAGACTTATAATAGCCTCAAAAAAGATACCAAACGACAGATAGCTGATCACTGCAACATAGAGAAATTCACTGACCCAGAGCAAAACCAGAGTTTCCAATGTTTTCTAAACAACTTTTCATGACATTGGCATGTTAAATTTATGAAATTCAATTAGATTTGATATGTTAATCATAAAAAATCATTTCAGTTCCAAGATGCATGAGTTTACAAAATCAGAAGTTAAAAAAAAAGTAAAATATCGCATGGAAATAATAGCGGATTAGCTCGATCATGTTATATTGAAAGTCTTCGAAGTTACACAAAAATAAGGTTGTTACACAAAAATACATAAATATGATATTTCAGCTCACTTGCAACTGAGCAGATCTATTCTACCTTTACATGCAAAAACATGAAAATTTATTTACAATATTGGGAAATTCTCGAGATTCCTTTCCCTAAAGTCTAAATTGGTGTTAATTCAAGTCTTTTATTTGAATTCACTATAATATGTTAGTGTCTGCTACTGAAGATTGAGAAGGCCTAAAGTTGCCTTCATTAAGGTACCTTTCAGCTAAGGCAGCATGCATCGCAGCACCAAGTGGGAGAAAATTTTCATCAATGGTGAATAGTGAAGTGTGTGGTGCATGTATTGATCGACATGTCTCGTCTTTCATTCCAAAGAGAAAAAAGCCTGCAGGTATAACCTCGGTATAAAAAGCAAAGTCTTCTCCAAGCATGAGAGGAGTTGCAATTTTTAGATTATGTGCACCAAATAGATCAGCTGCAACTTTGCAAACATGATCATGCATAATCTGGTCATTCACAGTTGGAGGAATAAATGGATACTCCTTTTCTAAGAATTCCACAGTTGCAGTGCACCTCTGAACAAGAGATTGGCCTACAATAATCTGTAATAGTTTGACATGTAAGATTTCTCTCTAGTTAATAGAATGAAAAATTGAAGGCAAGAACAAAGTAGTTTCAAGGGTTTTCTTTTATTTCAAATTCATCGAGATATCATAGCTTAGTTTAGCTAAGGCCAAGGCTTATGCAACTAGTTGTAGTGAATATATGGGAAGCAAGGTTCTCTGTGAAATCCATGAAAGACATTCAATTCTTTTCAATCCAGTAAATACAGACTTCAGTTAGAATCAGTTCAATGAAATTGATCGAGAAAGGCAGTAAGAAAACTCTCATCATCTAAGAATGAAATAAGCAACCAGAAAAACTTTAGTTCTTCGGCTCGAGCCTCAGACTCCTTTAACAACTGCCTAAAGATGCAACATCCACTGATAAACAACCACAAAAACAAGACCTAACTCACTGTGAAATGTCCACTTTAGAGTATATGAACCCCCGGGGCCATCATATTGATAAGCTGCCTCACCAGATCTTTCCTCGAAAAGACAGGATCGAATAAGAGCATCAATAGGCGAACTTTTAAGAGCATTTCAATAATGAGATTAAAAAAGGTCAACTTTAAATAGCAAGACATTCAATTCTTTTCAATCCAGTAAATACAGACTTCAGTTAGAATCAGTTCAATGAAATTGATCGAGAAAGGCAGTAAGAAAACTCTCATCATCTAAGAATGAAATAAGCAACCAGAAAAACTTTAGTTCTCCGGCTCGAGCCTCAGACTCCTTTAACAACTGCCTAAAGATGCAACATCCACTGATAAACAACCACAAAAACAAGACCTAACTCACTGTGAATGTTGAAGAAATAAAGTTTATTTGTCCCTTCATTCAGAAATTCTTTTGCGACTCATAAGTAAATAATGTCCTTAGTACTTACATGCAACTTTAGTTACTTTAGTTGAGTTAGAATTGACAAATGTTCCATCAATAAGGATTGTGGGTAAGAAATTTATGATCAAAAGAGCTCCACCCATACCAGACTTGGCTCGGTGAAAAACTTGGTCAGACAAAAGAGTTAATAGTTTCTAGACTCGACTTGGGGAAAACAGGGCAAAACCCACTTAGTGGTTGCGGATGATGCGAGATACAGGTTGTGGATGATTCTGATGGCGTAAAAGCGCCTCATAACACAACGTCTTAACTGAAGAACAGCTGTTAGCTAGAATTGACAAATGTTCTATCAACAGGGACTGGTACTAAGAAAATTCTGAGTAATGATAATTACATTCCACTGTTACCAGACGGCTTGCTAACAAAATTGGTAAGGCAAAACATAAGAATAACATCCGAATAAGGCGGGGAATAAACCAGTGACTTAACATATGGGAGTGCCTTAACAACACACCCAATTAAACACCGAAATTTCACCATAAACACCGAAATTTCACCATAAACCCTACAACATAGAGAAACTCACTGACCCAGAGCAAAACCAGACTTTCCAATGTTTTCTAAACAACTTTTCATGACATTGGCACCATAAACACCGAAATTTCACCATAAACACCGAAATTTCAGATAAACCCTACAACATAGAAAAATTCACTGACCCAGAGCAGAGCAAAACCAGACTTTCCAATGTTTTCTAAACAACTTTTCATGACATTGGCACCATAAACACCGAAATTTCACCATAAACACCGAAATTTCAGATAAACCCTAAACCTTCAACAACAAACAGTCCGTAAACCCTAAACCCTCATAAAAAATCCTAAAAAAATGCCATAAAATACCATTAAAAGGTTACAAAATATCCAAAACACAGAGATGTTGTGTTGAAAAACACAGAGTGCAGCTGGTAGGATTAAAATCCTACCGGATACATGTTCGCCGACCTTCCCCACCTTCCCCGGAGCTCGCCAACCTGCAACGACCTCTTCCACACGAAGGTCCACACCTGCAACGAGAAGAAAAATAAATATTAGGAACAGAAAACCACAAAAAAACCACAAAAAACCAGCAAAACACCATTTTACCTCGAGCTTACTAAAACAGCGACCGACTCCTCCCCAAACAACAAAATCTCCGAATAAGACCAGCAACAGAGAAATGCTAAACAACTGGGGTTTAGGGTCGACCAAGAAATCCAGGCGGAACAGCAGAAGAAAAGCAGAAGCGCTGTGCGAACATCAAACCCTGAAACACCAACAAACAAGTCAACCAGCGTCTGCATACCAGGCGAAGAGTGCAAGTCCACAAACCCTGTCGCATGAACAAACGCCTCTACCAGCACAAGAATAGACGACCAAGCGCGCAGGTTCCGGGGCCGTTCCGCGCCATCTTCGGCAGGGGGCTTCGCCCAACAACCGGCCCCGAGCAGAAACACAAAGGGCAAGCACAACATCGCAGGAATGAGCCCAAACGAACCTTTCAAATGGCGCGAACAGATGCATTTAAGGTTGCATACGGTAGCCAACACATGGAGCTCCACGGTGGACAAGTGTCATACCGGCTCCATGTGCTTTACGCTTGGTTTTGTTGACGTGGCGAGGAGGGCGCACATGTAATGGGGACCCTCCCCTAAATACAACTCCGTTAACTGATAACTCTTGCTTGTGCAGTGATGTGCGGTTTGACGGTAGGTTCTCTTGGGCGAAGCCCAGGAGACCGAAGTTCAAATCTCACGGAGTACAGTGACCTGTTATGGTGGCGGCTAGAGGGGCGGACTCCCCAAACCGCTGAGTCTGCTCTTGCTAAAATCATAGGATCTTAGTATACCCGACTTACAGGTGGTTGGATATACTCTTGGTGTTTTAAGCCAAATATGAGGTTTGATCCTGGGTCTCTCCTGGATGTGCGGTTTGACGGTAGGTTCTCTTGGGCGAAGCCCAGGAGACCGAAGTTCAAATCTCACGGAGTACAGTGACCTGTTATGGTGGCGGCTAGAGGGGCGGACTCCCCAAACCGCTGAGTCTGCGCTTGCTAAAATCATAGGATCTTAGTATACCCGACTTACAGGTGGTTGGATATACTCTTGGTGTTTTAAGCCAAATATGAGGTTTGATCCCGGGTCTCTCCTGGATTAGGCTTGATAGTTACCGTTTCACCATGTGGTTAAAAAAAAAAAAAAAAAAAAATAAAAATCTCTTGACATATAATTTTCCCTAAATACAACTCCGTTAACTGATAACTCTTGCCATATAATTTTGGCTTCCTACGATTTTATTTATATTGTGAGAGTGGTTTCTTTGGTCGGTGGTTCGCGTTGTGCCGTGAGAGAGGGGCAACGATAGTGGTTCAAAGGTGTTCATTATGGTAGTACAAGGTGGTATAATTGCGGCTTCCTTTGGGTATGATTTCATGAGATTGGGTTTATTTGGTCTGTGGGTCGCGTTCTCCGGTGAGAGAGGGCCAATGAAGTTGATTCAAAGGTGCCTGTCACGGCAGGACAAGGGTGGTTTCCCACAAAAGTTTAGGGTTTACAGGAAACAAGCGCAGTCTTGAAACCCATGGCGCCCGGATTTGTACCATCAATTTCAATAATGAAATAGTAAATCCAGAGCAATGCTGGAGTGATATTAGTTTCAAGAAGGAAACAGCAAATCAGAGTCAAGACATTATTCTTCCTGGACTAATGAAGGAAACTGTATATCTGAGTCTAAAGATATTATTCTACCTAGACTATCCAATGAAGTTGTGTTGGATTGCTTGACCAAAGTTCAAAGGCTAATGCAGCAGCACCTGCTAGCAGTCTCCAAGGTATGAAAAGAAAATTATCCTCCCAAGTTATTAGTTGTAATTCATCATTAGAAGGGCTTCTGAAAGACAATCTTTTTGTAAACCTAATGTTCTCTGCAATTGGGGATGAGAGGTTTTATGCTTGGAAACCTACAGAACAAGACATGTTTGCCTCTCCCCATATGCCCCATTAATGTGACATGTTCCAAGTTCGTTATGAGCAGAGGGAAGATTTTCTCTATTGGGGGATTGGTGAAGTCTTCCACTTCAGCCGATGTGCGTGCCTATGACCCCTCCTTGAATAGGTGGGGGTCCCTTGCACTCATCAAGCTTCCTCGGAGCGAGCCTGCAGTCGCTAGTATTGCGAGGAAGATTTATGTCATGGGTGGTTGTGTGGATTCTTCATACTGGACAGAGGTTTATGATGTCAACATAGGCCTATGGACTCCGTTGTCTATTCTTTCATCAAAGTTTTTAAATGATGGATTTTGTCGGGACTGTGTTGTGGTGAATGGGAAGTTGTTTAGGATGTGTTATGATAGGAAACCCTGCAATGGCATCAAAGTTATTTTTGCAACCTGGAGGAAACTAACCCAAAAATTAGTCGTAGTGAAAAGCATTCTTTTCTCTTACTCTGAAGGTAAAATTAACAGGTACGATGTTGAGCATGATAGATGGCTTGCATCGCAAGGCACCAGGAAATGTCTGCGAAACAGGTTCTACAAGGTTTTCTTAGTCAATGTAAAAGAGAAACTGGGAGTTATTCAGAAATATGAGAATGAAAATGGATTTGCTTGTCTGGATATTCATAAGTTCCCTAGGTGCCATTTTTGTAATTTTATCTGTTGTCATTCTGAGGTTTCTTTTTGGCAGGCCTTGGAGTGTTGTTGCATGTGTGTCTCTTGCTGAATAAGACTTTCAAGGTATGAGAGTAATCTTAAAATTTCAACATTTTTTATAAACATAGATATTACTTTTTCATTGATGAAGAGATTATAGCTATTGTGTTATCTTGTATTCAAACAAGATAGGTTGGACAATATATCTTACAACACTTTTAAATAAACTATTTGAAGGTACCTAAACAGGTGTGGCAGGTACTTAGGAGCACATCAATTTCTGTAGGAGTTGGTTAAAATTAGTTTACTTTAATATCCTTCATAGAATTGTCTAAGACAGTTTTATGTGAAATGGGAAAAAACAGTCACAGTAGATGCAAAATAGTGTAAATCCACTTTCCTCTTGAAACTCAAGTTTGGGAATTTTACAGAGTTTACAACAGGTGGAAGTCTCTTTCCTTGAATTATATGCCATCATAGGTCTGCTTCTCTATTTGCATTCGTCTAGAAATGTGAATCTATCAATTATTGAAAGCTGAGTGAAGTTTATGGTAAAAGAAATGTTGTAGAAACATAATGAAGTTCTATGAACATAAACCGTTTCTCTAAAAAAATGAGTTTTATCATGTATGTTTTATTAAATCTGATAATGGATTAGGATGCTTTGAAGCATTTTCCTTCATTCATTTCATAATAAATGTTAGAGATACCTCTAAGATGGAAAAACACATTATAAGCAATTAAAACCAAGAGAAGATATAGAACTTAGCATTTGAGGCCCCTCAGCTTAAATCTACTTTTGGTCAAGGGAAATTTTTAGAGAAGTATCAACCACCATTTATATGTTACGGTTTATCCACACTTAATTAGTATGTAAGCTTGACCATATTTTGTGTATTCTGATAGTTTCTTGCATGATAGATTTAGCAGTCTGGTGTTTTGAAATGCTTGTATTTTTCTCCTTGTAGTTTGAAGTGGTTTTAGCATTTTGCCTTTTATGGTAAAGCTCATTTTTCTTTCTTGGACATTGTGTGTTCACATATCTATGGGCTTTGCATTTGTAGGTCTCTATGATGTCCTAGGCCAGTCTCTTGTGCATGTTCCTCTTTTTATTTTTGCTAGAAAAATAAGATTTTTAATAACAAATAATAAAACAAAAATATGTTACCCCATATAGTCGTAATACCCTTCCATTCAAAAAAGGGAGATTGAATATACAAATTCGAGATTGATATAGATCTATATTTTAAACATTTCTTGTTCTTAATATAAAGAAATATTGTTGAATAAATTGTGAGAGAAGGAAATGAGGACTTGTCAGTCTTTTTTTAAACTTCCTTCGCTTTTGTGATCCAAGGAACTGTCGTATTTTCCAAGGGTGAATCTAGTAGGCATATCCAGGTGAGGACACTTACATAAAATTTCCTACTGTTTCATCCATAGAAAATTATCGAGTTCATCCTCTTCCATCCTCTTCCACTATCGCTGTGAAGAAATCCATCAAAAGTTGCATTTGGGCCTGAATTGACATCACATAAGTAGCAATTAATACTCTTTCCTCATTAAGACAGGTTTCCTCCAGCATCATTTCCTTTCCCCATAATTCTGTAATCTTCCTCATTTTTCCCAAATCAAATGTTCTCTCCCCCATTTGAATCAATTTCAGCTAGTGGTTAGTGAAACTCCTTGTAGTCAGCCACTGTCGAGTAAATATTTCTTCTTTCTTGGCAGTCATTTGGGTGATACCAATCTGATTCTTTGCCTTAATCCTTTCTGCTACTCTCACCTACATTGATTATTTTATTGTACCATTGTTGGGTTTCCGGTGGTACAGTGCACTATGACAATCAAATTTGATGTCAAGGCTTTTGTTATTTGATATATAGGGACATCAAATTTTGAAGGATCATAAAAAGAAAAAAAGAAAAAAACCTTCCCAAGACAATGCTACCTCATCTGTTACAAGCAGAGTAGTCAGTGATTGTGAATCAACAAAATCTTTGTCCATTGAGTTACAAAGCATTCAGAAATCAGGATATGGAAAAGAGGCTACATGGTATTATGAATGCAAAATACTTGAATAGTTGGTCATTATATACTAATTTAAGTGAAATTCATAAAATTTATTCCATAAAAAATTATATGATGGTTGATGTATGCCCTTGTGGTAACATGAAATTAGTCAATTACTACACCATTGCACCACTTAATATGTCACCTCTTCCTAAACTTCTATAACAGACATGTTTGTGTTTCTAAAGAAACAGAGAAGGATGGGAACTAAAGGGTAGTTAGATGAATCCTTTGTGGAAATGAATCTACGGTTTTTATATATAGTTTATACTCTTTTGCCTTAAGGAACAAGTGGGTCAGTGGCCTTCCGTGATGGTAATGAGGAAGAATAATTTATGTAAGAATGACATCAAGTGCATATAAGTCTATGTGGCCAATAATCAATCTATAAATGTGGAAACGCAGTTATTGAAGCAATGCTAAATTTTGTTTTTGCCAATGATTGTTTAAGTTGTATTGGAATATACTACAGACTATGATTGTTTAATTTGTTCATTTTTCATCATATCACAGCTCATCCATAAAAAATGGCTTAAGGCAAGTTCTAAATGAAGGTTAGTGGGTTGATTTTTTGGAGGGGAGGTGGTCATGGTCGTGTGTGTTGGTTCATCATTACTCATAATGGATGATTATGTAGAAATGTGATAAAATTTGATTTGAAACCATTGGCTTCTTACCTATGGCAGAAGAGTGGAATTGCCAAATGATACCATCTATTAACGTGCACAGCTATCATTAGTAGAATTATTTATGTTGCCAAAGAGTGCCTTTTTATTTTCAGAGGAAATAAACACTGGTATATATTATGTAAACAGTATCCATTACATGTATCTGAGATTGATCAAAATAGACCTCTGCATAAGGAAGATGTCATCATAGTCCAAGCAAATTGCCCCATGTAAACCATATATCCCTACTGCCCTGAATATTTAGTGCTTTACAATACATCACATCATATTGAAATACCAAAATAGACTTGTCTATATTCATCATTATAAGACTAAAAACGTAGGCTATGTGAGAGGAATTGAGCCCTCATATTTAATTATGTTATCCTCAATGTACCTGAAACTCAAAACGCCAACAACAACATTTAGACCTTCTTTTGATAGAGCATTTGCGACCATGTTTGATTCTCGGAAGCTGTGTTGGAAAGTTATATTATGGAATGACAGTTTTAAAGTTCTGATACGGTCCAGCCAACAACATAGGTTTGGTGGAGCGAGTGTCCCAAAACACCATCAATGAGAGACTTTAAATCTTTATATATATAAATTCATTTCAAAGACCGCTTAGCGATCCAGAGCAATCCCCATAGTGCCAATATCTTAGCTCTTGTATTTGTACCACTCTCACCCTGCCAAGATAATTTGTAATGTGTCTTATTGTAAATTTTGAGCAATGACCCACAGCCACAGAAACCACCCTGTGCAACTCCATCTAAAAAGCCTGCAGGAAATTGTATATGTGGGAAATTTTACTAACATGTAAATCTTTGATGGTCGGAGTGCAATCCACCTGTGTGTTTATCCATGTCCCAATATTGTAGCAAATTCTGTGTACATTAATAGGAATATCTTCAAAAATGCAAAAGTTCCTTGCGCACCGGATCTCCCAGAACAAGAATAAAGGAATTGATTTACACTGATCACCCCTTGAGACTCACCAACAAAGACATTGTTCTACCGAGAGAAACTATCTATATGGAATATGATAAAGTTGGAGAACCTGTAGCCATATCTGTGAGATTGTTGTGCACTGTAGGAAAAGATGCAGTCTTGTTTCAATTGACACTCGGCATAGTGGGCACCAACCTGGTCCTTGGAATCCCCTTTTGCAGATGTTTTTCCAGGTCAGTATTTTATTATGCCAAATCAACCCGTGAAGAGGATTATCTTTCGGGGAATCTTCCACTTCCATACTTTCTGAAACCAACATGAATTAGTTAAGGAAAATTTTGAGCACATAATATACCTGTATATATGGCCAAAGAGTGATTTTCATGTATGGATATATATTTAAAATCTTCTACAAATGCACATTATAGAACCAACACATGGCGGATGTGATTGAAGGCATAGTATGCTCGACAGTTCTTGCTAAATATTGAACTGAAATGATTTTCCACATTTAGGGAATATATTTATTCTTATTATCCAACGTCTCAATTGATAATGCAATATTTTACAAGCATTTCTTCTTTCCACATCCTTTGGCCTATTGACATATTTTTAGTAGATTGTAAGACAATAAGATGTTTTAAACCTATATTACATCTTACATCCACTAACAACTCTCGATGAGAGATCAGGGTCATTCAAGTATTTTATAATTAGCTATGTTGTTTGAAAGATTTGGGTGTGTGCGTATCAATTCTCCAGTATTATCTGGGAAAAACTCTCAACATTTGTTTGAGAGGGATTTTCTTATGACATATTCGAAGAAATGACTTGGTGGATGTATTGATTTCTTTTTAGTGGAATACAGATGGAACTTGTGCCACTGGATAGATTGAATGCTATTAGTTTTCCATATTTTTTAAAGGGAAACCATGGGATTGGTCCAAGATGTATGGATACTTTATGAAGTTTGTATTATTTTGTGAGGGAGTTATCCATGTGTATGAAAATGGGAGGTAGATATTGACTATGTTGACTTTATGTAGTTTGTATTATTTTGTGAGGGATTTATCAATGCGTATGAAAATGGGAGGTAGATATGGACTATGTTGAATTTATGAAGTTTGTATTATTTTGTGAGGGACTTATCAATGTGTAATGGGAGGTAGATATTGACCGACTAATAACAACATGAATATAGTTTTTCCGTAGCTTTTAAATGTCCTTTATGAAAGCTATGCCCTTTATTTCATTAGTTAATTTTTTTTAGTATTAAGCTTGACCTTAAACTTCTGTTTAGTTGTCAAATATGCGTTTAGAGTCTAGAGCACCCTTATATTATCTAATCCCCAACAAAATGCACATTGACACTACATAAATATACTTGTTATATGTAAGGTTGTAAAGGCTATAGTTAGTAAAACTTAGGATTTATTTTTTATTTTTTATATTTTATATTTTAAATTTAAACTATCGTCAAAATTCTGATGACTGTGTTGAATATCTAATATCACCGATCAATTAACACCCACTTTTGTTCGTCTTACAACCATTGGAAACGTCCAACTATCGAATGGAAAGCATGGAGGGTATGGAAAGTTCATCAAAGGTTATTCACCATTGTCGGTTGATCGACAACAACTTTCTTCGGTCATATGACGTCAAGAAACCGTACTTCTGTCGATATTGTGACGATATGAAATGTCGATTATTAGTGTCAGAACTCCAACGAATGCTTGTGTCAAGAAACACCTTCTATCTTTGACGACACATGTTCATAACTATTGTCAAAATATTGATGATTGTAAAATTTTGATAGTACGATTGTACATGAAACGACGCTTAGTGACACCTCCTTTTGTCATTATAGTGATGAAACTTTGTCATAAGAACGACAAATGACCATCGAAAATTGACCCAATTTTTAGTAGTGTAATGTGACAAGATAATTAAGAATCCTTTTGACTAACAACGTTGCAAGAAATCAAGGATTTTGTTCCTAACATACCTGGCACTTGGCCCAAGACTACTCCAATTCACTTAGAGACACATCGACTAGTTGGACACTAAATATGGAAGGCTGAAGTTGATCCTAAAAATAGGCCCTATGATTTTAGGATTTAGGGGGGAACTAGTCCACTTATCAAGGGGGGTGGTCACTTCCCTCTATGTATGAAAATAATTTAAGGCCTAGCCTTAAGGGGGGATTTTTGTTGTAATTTTTCTTTATAGTCTCAAGAAGCTCTCAGCTAGCTAGCTAGATTTATTGAACTATGTATTCTATTTATCAATTTAATAAAGAATGTGTTGTACTCAATTAGTTGTCGTTGATTATTTTAGCTCCTTTGAGTACCTTGGGGAGGGCCCACCCAAAGCAGTCCTAAGGAACCTCTTGTATTATCTTTTTCTCCATTTCTTCCTACAATTTTGTTATTTTCAACATTTCATTTTCATGAAATTTTTTAGTATTACAGTGGTTTTCCTACAATTTTGTTATTTTCAACATTTTATTTTCAGTATTACAGTGGTTTACTTTCTGATAGAAGTTAGTTTCATGACAAAGTTATCTTTTACTTTCTGATAGAAGTTAGTTTCATGACAAAGTTATCTCTTAGTATAAAGTTGATTTACATGGGTTTATTCTAGGTCATCCAAGTAGTATTCATAACTATAAAAGCACTTTAATTCCTTCCATAGCTATTTTTAACTTTCTTTGCAAGTTTTTTATAAGACTACAATTGTTTCTAGAAAACAACACTAAATTATGTTTTCATCAATGCATTTTTGTCCATAATATAACTCATGGTATTAGTCAATGATGTTCTCAAGGGGAATCAAGATTTAGCAAAGATAATTTTCCTTCATTTATGCATTCATGTCACTACTTTGTTTTTTCTTTTATGATTTGAATTCTGATTTTTGCAACTAATTAAACGACGTCATTTCCTTTACCTTTCCTACAATGATTTGTTTCCTTAAAGTTGATTAAGATGCAATAGTTAGAATATGATTTACTTCCAACACTGCATTGGTACTTCTACAATTGGTGTTTTAGTAGATTCCTCAACTTTAATAGGAAGTGGTCATGAATTACTTTTACTAGTGATCTTCCCCTTTATCTGAACATTAATAGTAATACCCAAGGTGTCACTTTCCCTACCATTAGATAGGATCTTGAAAATAATCAGTGGCATAACCAAAAAAAGTAGTGTCTTGCACAAATAATGCATAGCACCTTGAAAGTTTGTACAACCTTGGATTGATAATTAAAGTTGGAAGCTACAAGAAGGAAGCATTCCTACTGCAAATTTAAACCCAGAAGGCTCCATGGTTGGATACTTGAAGGGAATGTCCATGGCTATTGAGCCAACCCTTCCCTTGCTCAATGCCTCTAGTGCTGCAACATGCTTGTCTACAAGCAACGCGACCAATTTAAGGACACGGTCTACATTCTTCCTTCTTTATTTTGCTTCATTACATGATCACTTGCTTGGCCACTTATTATGAGAGTTTGGTTTCATGGTAGAGTGTTTTAGGGGGGAGCAACAATGGTGTAGCCAAAGGCATGAGGCACAACCCAAAATTTTTCCTCTTCCCTCATTGTTTAGTTTTCAACATTGTGAGGTAGTATCTTTGTTGCATGGTGGAGCACTCAATCACCTAGTCTCTTTTCTTTGGGTGCACACCATGGCTACAATAGTCAGATCCCAAAGGTATCATCATAGCTCTCTATGCTCAAGGAAATAAATTAAATTTAATGTGAGAAATAAAAATCCATTTAGGGTATTTTTTTATAAGGTTATAATAGAGTTTGTTAACACATATAAATAACACGTAATCATAAGTTATTCAAATACAAAAGGTCTATAGACATTATGTTGTTGAGATTCAAAGTACTAAGTGGTAAGAACTTCTATGTAATAGTTGTTGCAATGTTAGGCCCCTATACTACTAATGTAACCCCTTATTGTTATTAGTACAACCCACTTATTATATTGATGTACCCATGTAGTGCCCATATTGTTACTATTGTGCCCCATAGAAGCCCACTATTGTTGTTATTGTGCCCTTACATTATTATTGTTATGTCGGCTCTGATTATGTTATGACCCCTTAGACTCCTATATATAGAAAGGAGGTATTTTCATTGTATCATCCAAGAATTGTTCATTTATGTAATGTAAAGGAGGTTGCCCCCTCGAAGAGGCTGAATTCTAAGTCGTTGATCTATCTTTTCTATCTTTTCTTGAGCTGGTTTCATAACATGCAACAAGCCTTGTTAATGTCTATGTTGCCCAATTCTTTAGATAACATGCTCAATCAAAACTTGAAACCATGGCCTCTTTATGCTAAGTACTTCCTCAACTAGACAATGAACTTATCATAGTGGTTGTGTACCATATATGCATTCATATGATCTCGCCCTTTTGCAAGGGCCAACTGATTATAACTTTCACAAAGTTACTGTGCATATTAAAAAAAGCATCAAAGAGATTAACAATGAAGGTTTTTTTGATTGCATATAAGATGAATTTTGCATCATTTATTTATATTTTACCCCTACTTGTACATTTTCCTCACATTTTACTCTTATTTTAGGGGATAGTATCGTTTTATATGTTGGGAGTAAGACAACCACACTAACATTTAATGATGTGGTTGTATCCTTTCTATCAAAAGAAATGAGGAAAAAAACATCGATAGTTAAAGTTTAGATACCTATCTATAAGGGTCATCCCCATGAAGGAAATAAATCTCTCTCTCTCTCTGTATGTGCATATGCCCCTTTCTCTGTCACTCCCTCTCTTTTTCTTCCACGTCTCTCTCCCCCTCTCTCTCCAACTTCCTCCCCACTCCCTTCCTCTCTCTTTCTCTCTATCCTTCCCTCTCTCCCTCCTTAACAACAACCCCCCATATCTCTTTCTCACCCCCACTTCTTTTCTTTATCCCTTGCTCCCTTTCTCTTTCTCTTCTTTTTGTAACAACTCTTGGTTGATTTCCTATATAAATAAAATAAGACCAAGGTCATGGGACACGTATTCCAAGTTGAATGTTGGAAAAAATATAGTGATGGTATCACTGATGATTAATTATGGCTATGGAAATTAGGAAAGAAAAAGAGGCAATAATTGACAATTTATTTATGAAATAAAGGAAAATAGTAAAAAAAGGGAGATGAAAGGTCACAAATTTGCATGTGAGGAAATTTGAGGGGAAAAAAAGAAAATGAAGAAAATAGAGGTGTTAATGATAAAAAGGCTTCTAAGCATCAATTCACAACATTTTGTCAATTCAATTTTGGAGCTCTCTTTTATTCTTTCATACTCTTACACACTTAGAGCATTATTGGAGCATGTTTGGGGCACTTTAGTACTCACCTGGATTTGGAGAAAGAAGGAAAAGGAAAGCAAGAAAGCGCAAGAGAACAGGTTGATCAACAACTACAGTTGGATTGCTTTGCAAGTAACAGGTTGCATTTGTGATTTCCTTGTTGATTTATGGATGCATGATATATAGACATGTGATTTTCTGGTTATGAGTTGTCATTGGCATGGAGGATTGTCTGGATTGACAATGGTTTTAGTTTTGCCTTGCCATTTCTTGAATAACCATGGTGTTGTGGATTTTTCCACCTAATTGTTTTCTGGTTGGTGCTGATAACTCCTTATGACTATAGGTTGGAACAAACACTCTAGAAACCTTGGAATAACTTGGGTTGAGTTACTAGTGTTGGAGCCTAGGTTGGAACAAACACACTGGAGCCCTTGGTGGGTTGTATTACTAGTCCTTGGAGCCAGGTTGGACAAATGCTCTAAAGCCTTGGAAGGTTGTGGGTTGAGATACTAGTTTTTGGAGCCCTAAACAACTTGGGTAGAGACTGATTTGGTTGGTGTTAGTGATGTCTGACCATGAGGTGGAATCATTGGTTGAGGGCTGAGATGGTTTGGCCTCTAAAAGTCATGGTTTGGTTTGTCTTTGTTTATTTCATGAGATCCCACATTCATGGTTGGAATGTGGCACATGGGTGATTGGCCGAAAGAAAGATTTGGTTCAGCCCAATTTATGGGCGAGTGATATGTGGAAGTCCTTGACTTGATTGGTATTTCACACGCTAATAAGAGTTATTCTTCTATATAGATTCGTGTATATTTGTAGCAATTATGTTGACGATATTATCATTGAGTTTCCATGGTTTCTATTTTGGTTATTTTCTGGTTATATGATGTGTATCATCTATGGCTCTTGTCATGAATGATTTAATTATTGATTGGTTGATGAATGCATGGACTAAAAAATGTTATTGCAGCGATTATGGGGGGGCATTAGACCTTCTTGGTGATTCTTAGATGAATTTCAGACTATTATGATCATATATGCATTCATAACCTATAGTTTATATGTTTTCTGTGTTTGACGAAATGTCTGTTATGTTCTACACAGTCTAGGTCAACTTCTGCCTCTAAGTTTGAAGGTGTAACCTTGTTGTTATGTCACTTATGATTCTGGGAAGTCTTAGGCAATTCTAGGCATTGATCTCGAGACTGACCTGGAATTGTGTTTCATATCTTGGCACTGCACCCTCTGAACTAGACAATTTGGGTCACAATTGCACCTACGCAAGGTTGCGAGTGTGGTTGGAGGCCTTAAACCGCATGGAGGCCTTGTTATGCATGTGGTTGGAGGTTATGTTGTCTGAAAAGGAGCCCCAACTCATGCTTTGGTCGCCTGGGGTGGTCCCTTGGCCCCTGAGTATCCTGTAGCCCTAAGGGATGAGATGACTTGTCAATGTGGTCAAAATTTGTTGGCCCCACTTCCTTAACTAGAACTTGGAGGTCAGGGCATGTCATAGTAACTCTCTGTCTCATGTTTATCCTGATAGGCTGGTGAAAGCAGGTAAATATGGGAGGGGTTGGTTACAGGGTGGTATCAAAGCATGGTTCAAATACTTGGACTGGATGTGTGGAGTGTGTTTGTTATGCATGCATGTCTATTTTCTATGTGTTCGTTATGCATGCATTGTGATAGTCATTGTTGCAGTTGTGTCGTCATGTAGATGTTGATGATGTTGATGTTGAGATGATTGATATGTTGATTTTATTATATATACATGTGTCGTGCTAATCCAGATTGATTGTGCAGATGAGATAGCTTCCCTTGAACTTCACTTATGTTTGATCATGTTTATATTTCGTTTATCTGACATGGTATGTTTGCAGGAATAAGAAGATCAAGATGACTACCATAATGGTGGACTACAGTTCACATGATTCTTCCTACAAATCAAATGAACAATATGACAATGAGTATTCCTCTGACATAGCAAATAAATTTAGAAGTTTGAAAGAAAACATTCGAAGTTGTAAGGTGGATAATGACAGGATCATTCAGTCAGAGGAAATACTTGCCAGAGCACAGGAAAATTAAGAGAAAGTTAATGCAGTCATTCTTTAGAGTTTATTAGATTTCCAGAGACAGGGACTGCTTAAGATTAGTCATGGACAATAGGAAAGAACCAATGAGGCATATGGCAATAGGTTTCAATCATGATACGAGTTTGATAAGGATGACACAGACAGATATGGTAGGTTCTTGGATACACCTGATAGGAGGGGTAATGACCATGGGTTCTATTCTAGTTCTTTTTCATAGAGACATCATCGTCATCACTGCTACCATCCATATAGGAGGAGCGATAAGAAGTACTTTCCAGAGGAGTTCAAGAAAGCAAAGCCTCCTACATATGATGGAGAAATGAAGAAGTCACAAGACGCAAAAGCTTGGTTGCTTGAGATGAATAAGTTTTTTAGATTGCATAATTATTCAGAAAACATGAAACTTAGGATAACTACTTTCAGTCTTAAAGGGAAAGCAGACATTTGGTGGGAAGATGTAAAGAATGTTAGAGAGATTCGAGAAGAGGAGCTAACTTGGAGTGAGTTCAAGAGACTTTCCAGGGAGAAGTATTTATCTGAAAGATACTATGATGAAAGGGCAAAGGAGTTCCATGAGTTGAAGATGGGATCTATGACCGATGAGGAGTATGTTAGAAGAGTCTTGGAGTTGTTGAGATATGTGCCTTATATTAAGGAGGAGAAAACAAAGATTCAAATATTCATCAACAGATTGTCGGTATCATTCAAAGACATGATTGCGTTTGATGAGCCTAGATAGCTGAAAGAAGCATCAAAATGTTGAAGCACTATTATAAGCAATCAAAGTGTAAGATTGAGTCCAAGCAAGATTGGAATGGTAATGAGAAGAATAAAGGAAAGTGCGCTAAGAAGAAAGGAAAACCTCAGGATATAAGCGACAAAGAGAATGTAGTGCCACACAAGAAGTTTAATGCAATTGATAGGTCATAGAGATTTCAGTCTAAGGAGCAAAACAAGAGTGATGGCAGGAAGTCTTTGTAGTGTTGGACTTGTGGCAAGGATCATCATAGAGATATTATGCACAAAATCAGGGTGGCAAACCGTAGATTTACAATGCTCAGGAGACACAGACAATTGGGGATGTTTGACAAAGTATTCCTTGGATTTATGCAGCGTTGAATAACAGACAAGTTGATCATCAGACATCTATTATCAAGATGAAAGGTAAGCTTTGTGATCAAGTTGTTTCTATTTTGATTGACCAAGGATCTAATTATATTTATATTAGTCTTAATTTGGTGGATAAGTGTTGCTTGAATGAAGAAGTGCATGTAGAGCCTTGGTTGGTGCATTTGAGCTGAACAATATGTCTACATCAGTGCATCTAAATGTACTTTTGTTGAGATCATACAATGTGCTATTGGGTATGAATTGGTTGTACATTCACAAGACTAAGGTAGATTTCTATGATAAGGATATTGAGTGCTTAGATGATGATGGAGAGAAAAGAATCTTGTAGGGTAAGAAGAAACCTACATAAGTGAGAATGGTTACAACTATGCCGGAAAAATGTAGTAGCAGGAAAGGGTGTGTATTGTTTGTAGTTCATATTTCTAGTGACAAAGGGAAGAATGTTGAGGATGCAGAAGTCTTACAGAGGTATTCGGTTTTGCAGCAATGTCATGATTTATTTTCAACAGATATTTCAAATTTATCGCCTCATAGGGAAGTGGACTTTTTTATTGAGTTAATGCCAGGAGCAACACCAACATCAAAGGCACTGTACATGATGAACACTCCAGAATTAGTGGAATTGAAGTTGCAACTTAAGGAAATGCTTGATAAGCGATACATTAGGTCAAGTGTGTCACCTTTGGATGTACCGGTGTTGTTTGTGAAAAAGAAGGATGATACTCTCAGGTTGTCTATTGATTACAGACAGTTGAACAAGGTAACGACTAATAACAAGTACCCTTTGCCATAGATTGATGACTTGTTTGATTAGTTGAAGGGAACAACAATATTCTCAAAGATTGATTTGAGATCAGGATATCATCAGGAATGCATTAAAGAAGAGGACATCTACAAGACCTCTTTCTGGACCAGGTATTTGAATTGTGAGTTTGTTGTGGTTCATTTTGGTTTGACTAATACTCCAGTTACTTTCATGTGTTTGATGAATAGTGTGTTATGTCCTTATCTGGAAAAGTTTGTGATAGTGTTCATTAATTGCATATTGATATATTCTAAGAATGAGGAAGAGCATGTAGAACATCTAGCAACAATATTGAGATTGTTAAGAGAGCATCAATTGTATGCCAAAATTAGTAAGTATAGTTTCTTTCATGTAGAAGTTCATTACTTGGGGCATGTTGTTTCCAAGGAAGGTATAACAGTGGACTCAGAAAAAATCAACGTTTTCATGGAGTGGGGAACTCCTAGAAATATGGATGATGTCAAATCATGCATGTGACTAGTAGGTTATTACAGAAGGTTCATTAGTAACTTCTCATAGATTGTCTATTCTATTATATATTTGCAGTGAAAAGGAAAGAAGTTTGAATGGATAGAGGAATGTGCAACTAGTTTTGAGCAGTTGCTTGCAAATGCTCCAGTTTTAAAGATTGCAGATCTAGATAAAGAGTTTGTGGTATGTACATATGTGTGCAAGAGAAGACTTAGTGGATTTATAATGTAGGAAAGACAGATGGTATGTTACGAGTTATGGAAACTAAATGAGCATGAGAAAAACTATGTGACTCATGATCATGAGTTGGCAATGATTATTCATGCATTGAAGATGCAAAGGCATTATTTTATAGGCAGGAGGTGCATTTTGATGAGTGATCATAATGGGATGAGATACTTATTTGACCAACTTAATCTGAATGCCAGAAAAGCTAAGTGGCTGGCTACGCTCCATAAGTTTGACTTCAAAATCAGGTACATTAAGGGTAAGGAAAACAGGGTTGAAGATGTTCTTAGTACAAGAGTACATGTAAATCACATTGCAGCTATAAGTTCATATGGGACAAACTTGTAGGAGTGGATTTTGCAGGCAAGACAACATTATGACGTGTATCAACAACTTAAGCACAAGTTACAACAACAAGGTACATGTGATAAGGATGTGGGTTATCATCTCACGACAGATGATTTAGTGAGATTCGGGGAGATGATCTATGCGCTAGACAACAATGATCTCAAGAAGCTTATTTTGAGGGAATTTCATGTAAGCCGTATTCAAGTCACCCAGGATATTAGAAGACTTTGACAACTATGAAGAAGTTTTACTATTAGTCGAATTTTAAGAAAGAGGTGGTTGAGTTCGTCGATAGGTGTTTAGATTGTCAACTGGTAAAAATAGTGTAAGCATCAATGTGGTTTGTTACAGTCAATTCTAATTCTAGAGTGGAAATGGGAGGCCATTTCCATGGATTTCATTACAGGTTTGTTGAGGACATCTAGACAACATGATTCCATTATGGTTGTGGTTGGTAGGTTAACAAAGGTAGCTCACTTCATTCCAGTGAAGTCTACTAATTTAGCTAGTGACGTAGGTCAGATTTTCCTCATGGATATAGTGAGACTACATGGTGTTCCTAATAAGATTGTGTCATACAAAGATGCCAAGTTCACTTTTAGGTTTTGGAAAGATTTGTTTGCAGGTTTGGGTACAGAGTTGGCTTTTAGTACAACCTATCATCCACAGACAGATGGACATACATAAAGGGTTAATAGGATTCTTGAGGATATGTTGAAGATGTATGTCATGCATTAGTAGTGGAAGTGGGAAGAGTATCTACCATGGGTAGAGTTTGCTTACAATAATGAGTATCAAGAATCCTTGAGGACGAGTCTATTTGAAGCACTGTATGGGTGGAGTTGTAATACTGCTATCAACTGGAGTGATCCAGTGAACAAGGTGTTGATTGGACTAGACATGTTGGCGGAGATGGAATAGGGAATGAAGAATATCAAGAAGAATCTAAAGGCATCATAAGATAGATAGAAGAGTTATGTAGATCATCACGGGTATCTAAGGATTTATAGGTTGGGGAACATGTATACTTGTGCATCAAGCCCAATAAGAGCTCTTTGAGGATTGGATCATGTGCCAAGTTGGCACCTCGGTATTGTGGGCCTTTTGAGATATTTGAAAGGATTGGACTAGTGGCTTACATACTTGCATTGCCTCCGACACTGAAAGTCCATGATATTTTCCATGTTTCATTGCTTAAAAAGTATGTGAAGGATTTGATTATATAATTGACCGGTTTGTATTGCAGGTGGAACCAAAAGGAGAATTCCAGCTGGAACCTTAGTGCATTTTGCAACGAAAGATGCTCATGCTCCAGAATCAAGCAGTCAAGCAAGTTAAAGTGCAGTGGAAGCACATTGGGCTCGATGAAGCTACATGGGATATGGTTGATCAAATGCAGATTATGTATCATTCTTTATTCGCTGGTTGAACAAATGTATTATGATATATTTATTTGATGATGCATTTTTTTATTATGTCTATATATATGCATATTTATGTATGTAAATACTGCATCGAGTTGTGTTATAAAGCTCCAATAAGTGGTATGGTATTCATGTTATGATGTCCATGGTCTTGATATTATGATATGATGTAAATGATGTATCGAGATGCGTTATAAAGCTCCATGGGAAGCATATATTTTGTTGGTTTATAAGTGTCATTGAACACCGAGGATGGTGGTCCCCCAAGGGGCAGAGGTTTGTAACAACCCCTAGTTGATTTCCTATGTAAATAAAATAAGACCATGGTCATGAGACACATATTTCAAGTTAAATGTTCGACAAAACATAGTGATGGGTATCACTGGTGATTAACTTATGGCTATGGAAATTAGAAAAGACATTAGCAAAGACAAAGAGACAATAATTGACATTTTATTTATGAAATAAAGGAAAATATGAGAAAAATGAGATGAAAGGTCACATATTTGCATGTGAGGAAAACTGAAGGAAAAAATGAAGGAAAATGAAGAAAATAAAGGCCTCAATGATAAAAAGACTTATGATGACTAGTTCACAACTTTTTATCAATTTAGTGTTGGAGATCTCTTCTATTCTCTCATACTCTTGCACACTTAGATCATTCTTGGAGCATGCTTGGAGCACTCTAGTACTCACTTGGATTTGGAAAATGAAGACAAAAGAAAACAGAAATCATAAGGGAACATGTGGATCAATAGCTACAGTTGGATTGCTTTGCAGGTAATAGGTTGCATTTGTGATTTCCTTGTTGATTTATGGATGCATGGTATATGCATGTGATTTTATGGTTATGAGTGGTTATTGGCATGGAATATTTCCTGGATTCACAGTGGCTTTAGCCTGCCTTGTCATTCCTTGAGTAACCATGGTGTTGTGGGTTTTTCTACTTGATTATTTTCTGGTTGGTGCTCATAATTCCTTATGGTTGTGGGTTGGAAGAAAATGCTATGGAAGCCCTGGAACAACTTGGGTTGAGTCACTAGTCCTGGGGCCTAGGTTGGGACAAATTCTCTGGAGCCCTTGGTGGGTTGAGTTACTAGTCCATGGAGATGGGTTGGACAAACTCTCTAGAGCCCTGGAAGACTGTGGATTGAGTTACTAGTTCCTAAAGCCCTGGACAACTTGGGTAGAGACCGATCTGATCGGTGTTAATGATATATGATCATGACGTGGAATCATTGGTTGATGGTTGAGGTAGTTTGAGCTCTGGAAGCCTTGGTTTGGTTTGTCTTGGTTTATTCCATAAGATCCCACATTCATGCTTGGAGTATGGCACATGGGTGATTGACTAGAAGAGAGATTTGGTTCATCCCAATCTACGGTTGGGTGGTATGTAGAAGTCCCTGACTTGGTCGATATTTTCACATGTTAATAAGAGCTATTTTTCTATTGTGATTCATTTATATTTGTAGAAACTATGTTGGTGATATTATCACTGAGTTATCATGGTTTCTATGCTGTTTTTTATTTGTTTGTTATATGTTGGTTATATGATGTGTATCATCTATGGTTCTTGTCATGAATGGTTTAGTTATCTACTGGTTGATGAATATATGGATTAACAAATGTTATTGCAGCTATTATGGGATGACATTAGACCTTCTTGGTGATTCTAAGATGAATTTCAAACTATTATGATCATATATGCATTCATGTCCTGTAGTTTACATGGCAAATGTTTGCCATGTCTTTGACGGAATGTCTGTTATGTTATAGGAAGTCCAGGTCAAGTTCTGCCTTTAAGTTTAAATGTGTAGCCTTGTTATTATGTCACTTATGATTCTGAGGAGTCTCAGGAAGTTTTGGGCAGTGGTCTGGAGACTAACCTGAAATTGTGGCTCAGATCTTAGGACCGCACCCTCTTAACTCGACAATTTGGGTCACAATCGCACCTAGTCATGCTTGTGAGTTCGGTTGGAGGCCTTAAACTGCATGGAGGCCTTGTCATGCATGCGATTGGGGGTTAAGTTGTGCGAAAGGAGCCCCAACTCATGGTTTGGTCACTTGGCGTGGTCCCTTGGTCCCTGAGTGTCCCGTAGCCCTGAGGGATGAGGTGAGTTATCAGTTTGTGGTCACTTTGTCGGCCCCACTTTCTTAATTGGAGCTTGGAGGTTAGGTCATGTCATATTAACTCTTCGTCTCATGTTTACCTTGACAGGTCGGTGAAATCGAGTAAATGTGGGAGAGGGTGGTTACACTCTCTCTCCCCTTACTCTCACTCTTCACCTCTCCCTCGCTCCCTCCCTCTCTATCTCTCTCTAGCCCAATTTCTCTAGGCTCACCCTCCACCTCTCTCTTTCATTCTCATCATGCATTATTTACTATTATTCCTAACCACCTCTCATCTTATTCTCATTTAAAAACTTATATGTATTATTATTTAACAACTTATATATACCTACCCTACCATACCATACCAATATTCTTATCATATATATATTATATAAATATTAAATAATGTTTAATTAATTAATTAATTAATATATTAGTTAACATCCCCACATTATATGATACCATGTTAAAATTTATTGAACAGATATAGATTTACAAAGAGAAAAACCAAAACAACTAGCTACAAAACATAAAATAGAAACACACCTTTTTATCCTCGAGAACCCCAATTGGGGGAAAATGAACTAATTGAATTCCATCAGCCCCTTGGCCAAAACCGATCCAAGCTAGCCAAGTGAGCCTTCACCACTCACCTCCCTAACACATTACAATGAAGTCTTTTGAAGCATTTTAAAGGCTTCATTATATGCAATCCACGAGCACAAAACTATGGGTATCCAAAACCATGTGTTCAAAACCACTATTGTTTAATTGAACAATTTTAACTCTTTCACCTAGTTAAGTTTTACCTAACAATCTCCCCTTAAAATTGTTGGGTGTGTGTTATATTCTTTGCACGACTAGGCGAACGTGCGAGGGGGGTCACGGGGGGGAAGTTATCCTTGTTCATTGCGCCGGGCACATCAGGGGGGTCACAGAGGGGGCGTAGCCTCCCTTTTCAGGGGAGTTGCAGGGGGGCTATGTTCGAGGGGGGTCACAGGGGGGAAAAATTTCTCCTTGTTCGTTGCGCTGGGCGCATCAGGGGGGTCACAGAAGGGGCATAGCCTCCCTTTTCGGGGGAGTTTCAAGGGGGCGGTAGCTCCCCTGCACAGGGTTTGGGGCAGCGACCCAATTTTTCTTTTTTGGACCCTATATTAGGTGGGAAGAGCTACCTATGGTTTTGTACACGTGTTTTGCACATGGTTTTGGGCATGATGGTTTTCTACCCATAGTATTTTGTAGATTCGATCAAGGGAACTATGATTATGTTCTAATCCAGGGTTAATGGATTGGGGTTTATATATATATATATATATATATTGTAACATTGAAATGAACATAATGAAAAATCAATTTGGTAGTCTCGATTTTGGGATCCAGGGGAAAATCTTTGTGTATATCTATTTTATGTTTTATGTTCTTGCTATTGTTTATTTTCTGTTTTTAGAATTCATATGTAGGCAATTTCTATACATGGTTAAAACTTACAAAAATTTGACTTGGGGTTCCCTTGACCAAATCTAACCAAACCGACCAAATGAGACAACACCGCTCACCTCCAAGCCCTACCCCCCTCAAATTTTATATCCAGGGTATTTGATAATTCAGCGTGCTCCCCTATCACCTAGGTATAACTCCAAAATTTATGAGTAATTTTCCAAGGGTATGCATGCCTTGCCAGGTCTTGCAATTGTATGTCCATTTACACACAATTAAAAAAGTTTCAATTTCATTATAATAATATTTTTGTTTTTAATTGTTGTCTTGGAACTTAAGTCACCATTCTCTCACTTGATGCTCTCCTCTCCAGATCCAACTTCCATCCTTGTTCTCCCCATGGACTTGTCCATATTGAATGACACAATCACCTACTTCTTAACCATGCACCATGACTCATAAACATGAACCATTACTTCAATTTTATTTGCCACTGTATTTTCCATGGAGTTCCCTCATCCAAGTTGAATATTCTTAGCTCTTTGAATGCTTAAGTTCCTTAGTGAATGCACAAATGCTCACTTCTTGGTATATTTACAACCATAAAATAAATCCAACCTCACACCTGAGATATCCATTATATCCACAAATCTAGGCCATATATCATAGTGCTTTTGACATATCCATAACCTCAATTTGAGAGCCATTATCAAACCACTTTTGATAGAGAGTTCTGGTCAATTAGGCTTTGATACCATGTTAAAATTTATCACACACACACACACACACACATATACTATGAGAAAAATTAAAACAACCAACAACAAAACATAAACACAATGTTTTATCGTGGAAAACCCTAATCCATGGAAAAACTAGTGAACATAATTCCATTAGTCCTTTGGCCAAAACTCAACGAAGTTGACCAAGTGTGCCTTCACCACTCACCTCGTGGGGACATTACAAGGATTCTTCCCAATCCTATTAAAGACATCATTACATGCAATCCATGGGAATTCAAAACCATGTGCCCAAAACCAAAATTGTTTGATTGAGCAACTTTGACTATTTCATTGAGTCAAGTTTTACCTAACATTTTAAATCTTTATGTATAACACTATGGTCTTAAACATTTGTATAAAATATTTTTATATACAAAGTAGTATGCTTTTAAATCTCTTATAGAAAACATTATTATATAAAGAGAGCATTAATAAATAAGTTTTAACTAAAATAATTAAATAATAAAAAACTAACAATAAATAATAAAACGAAATGAAAGAAAAAATAGATAAATAAAATTAAAAATAAAAATAAATATAGTGGGGTAGACATGAAGCCTTGCATGAGGCTCATCTGTCTTGGGCCTCCTCACTTTTAGAATTGAAAATCCCAAAACATTTACGACCTTTTCTTGGCTCATTTTTCCTTCCAGTGATTTTGTTTTCTTCTCTCACTCAAAGATTTCACTTAAAGGTTTGAGATTGGCTTGAATGCCATCATGTCTAAGATGGACCCCTACAATGGCCACCATGAATGCCCATTGATAACATTGCTTTATCTCTCTTTCCCAAAGTTTACATAGTTTGACCTTGTCACATGTACAATATGGTTGTTTTGCATGTTTACTTACAAGTTGAGTAAGATTGCCTATGATTTGGTCATGCTCATGGTTTTACTTAGTTTTTGGTGTCACTGAATAATGTATTAATGTGACAAGACAATGTGAAAATCCTTTGACCAATAGAATTGCAAAAAATCATGGATCTTATTTCTAATATAGCTAGAACTTGGTCCAACACTGCTCTAATTTAGTCAAAGACACCTTGACCAACTGTAGACCAAATACGGAAAAGTGAAGTTGAGACTAAAAACAAGGCCCTATAGTTTTAGGATTTAGGGGAAAACTAGTCCACCTATCAAGGGGGATGAACCCTACCCTCTATGTACAAAAGAAAATTGAGGCTTATCCTCGAGGGGAGATTGTTGTTTTAATTTTTCTATATAATCACAAGAAGCTCTCAACTAGCTAGATTTATTGAACTATGTATTATGTTTTATCAATCTAATAAAGAAGTTGTTCCACTCAATTAGTTTTTAGTGATTATTTTAGGTCCTTCAAGTACCTCAATGAGGGCCCACCCAAAGGATCTCTAAGGAATATCTTATATTATGTTTTGTTTCCATTTCATTCCCGCAATTTTGTTATTTTTCAATATCAAGTATTGTCATGAAAATATTATGTAATACAATGTTTAATTCCTGTTAAAAGTTAGTTTCATGACAAAACTATCTTCTCTTAGTACAAATCTTATTTACATTGTTTGTTTTAGGTCATCCAAGCAGTGTTCATGGCTATAGAGGCACTTTACTTCCTTCCATAAATCTCTTTAACTTTTTGTGCAAGTTTCTTACAAGATTAAAATTGTTCCTATAAAATAGCGTGGAATTATATTTTCATCACATTTCTCATTCATCAATGAATTTTTGTCCACAATATCATTAATAGCATTAGTCAATGATTTTCTCAAGGGGAATTAGGAGTTAGAAAATATAATTTTCCTTCAATTATAAATTTGTGTTACTAATTTGTTTATTTCTTTTATGGTTTGAATTCTAGTTTTTTGCCACTAATTAGATAGTAACATTTCCTTTTCCTTTCCTACAATTATTTGTTTCCCTAAAGTTGATTAAGATGCAATAGTTAAAAAATAGTTTACTTCCAACATTGACTTGATACTTCTACAATTGAAGTTTTAGTATATTCCTCAGCTTTAATAGGAAGTATTCCTGAATTAATTTTACTAATGATCTTCCCCTTTATTTGAACATTTAGAGTAAGGCCCAAGGTGCCACTGTCTCCACCATTAGATAGGATCTTGAACATAATTAATTGCACGATGAAAAATTGAGTGTGGCTTGTTGTGAAAACTCCTTTGGGAAAATTACCCTTCTTACAGACATTGTATAATATATATATATATATTATATATATATATATATATATAATATATATATTAAGGCTAAGATGGGACACAAATTTCAAAGTTTGAGGAGGAGGTTGCTTAGGACACTAAGGAAGCGATATTAAGATCAGTGATGGGTTGACTAGTGGCCTTAATGGGGTTGACTACATGCATTAATTTAGTTGGAAAAGGAGGAAAAGGGAATGCATTGTTTGGGTGACAAGCTTAAGCAAAAGAGGAAAAAAATTAAGAGGAAACATGGGCTGCACTAGTAGGTCTGACAGACTAAGTCCACCAAATGAAAGTGGAAGGAAAATTTGGGCAAAATATTCCCACAATGAACCAAAAGGAAATCACCACATCAAAGCACGATAGATAAATAGACTTGTAATTGATTACCAGAGGGTGCGTGGAACATATGAGAACGTCACAACGAGAGGAGATAACTGCATTACAGAGGAAGAACAAAGGGAGCACAACAGATGAAGGTTGGATGTGTTGCACTATTATAAGAGGGAAAAGAGAAGATAAATCATTTGATTGACCATTAAGAGGATGGAAGAACATTTCTCAGGTGAGGAAAATAGTCTTTGGATTCCCTGTATGCTTGGAGGGTGGAGATGGTTTTGTATAGATTCCTTTAACAACTTGGGCGGAGGCTTGTTCCTTGGATTCATGGTAAGGAGACTTTGGTAGTCTCCTCTACTCGTTTTTTGGTTTTTACAATGAGTTCTAGATTCTGAAGATTGGTTGGAACTATTTCCTATAATTACTTTGAGGGTGGAGGTGTCGACCCTTTGGATTCCCTTGTTGATTGAGGGTGTAGGTGTCGAGCCTCTAGATTCCCTTGTTGATTGAGGGTGGAGATGAGAGCCTTTGGATTCCCTTGTTTGCTCGAGGGTGGAGGAAAGAGCCTCTGGATTCCTTTGGTTGTTTGAGGGTGGAGGCGAAAACGAGTGGGTTTCTTTTTTTGGTTGGTGGGTGGAGGTGGTTGAGCCTCTGGATTCCCTGTTTTAGCCTGAGAATGGTAGAGCTACAATTTTCATTCAATAGTTGAAGGGTGGAGGTGGTGGACCTCTAGATTCCCTGTGTTCAATTGACTGCATTGAGTAGCTAGTTGATAGAGGTGGTGGGGTCTCTGGAGTCCCTGTTTTAGCAAATAACATTGGTATTATCATATAAGCACTCCTCAAGCTCTGGCATCTAGCTTGGGGATGACAAGTACAAGAAATGATTATCTGCAACTTGTTTAAGGTTGGGTGGAAAATTATAGTTCCAATCTCACTTTCCAGACTCAATTGATAAGATATGTATTTCCTCATGCTCTTATACATTTGAATATTATACATGTGTATGAAGTATTGATGTAATGCCTTGTTGATGCCAAGTCCTAAGCAATGATGAGTAAGGTTTAACTCTTGAATGGTGGAAATGTTAATGATTGTTTCTATTCCTTGAATGCGAATATCATGAACTGACCATGGTGTTGATGAGCTATTTATTTCAACTTCAAGGAACATCATTTCTTGTGTGTATTTGTGAAAGAATGGGTGAATTATGTTGTGTATTAATAAGTTGTTTTATGCCAATTCCTAGTGCAACACAACATATGAATTGTCGCCCCAAACCCCGAACTAGCAAACCACATTAAATGTAAAAAAATGAGTTTAACGTGAAAAATTGATTTTGTGGGGAAACAAAGTCTTTGGTGGGACCCAAACCCATGTAGGTTGGTGAGATATATAGTTAGTGACATGGCACTCACATGGCACCTTGATTTGACTATTTGCCAAATCCAAAGGGGTCAAAGGAAAGTGATACATGGCACTCCTAGAGGAGGCTACATGGATTGGGTGATGTTAACATGATGTACTAGGGAATTGAAATTCCAACAGCAGACGAGCGAGGACAGATGGAAAATTTATGCGACAATTGCCAGGAAATCACCGTGCACCAAGCTATAGGGTGTGTGGCAATGGACGCAGTTGCAAAAATTAGCAACAGACGAAAGCAGGGACCGAGATTATCTCTTGCAGATGATGGCAAGGTTGTCGTCCAAAAATTCCATGCCACCAGTCAAAACTATGAGTGTGCGTGAAGTGTTTACCGATGATGATGGATATTGATATACAAAAGTGTTGGTGGTAGACGATAGGAATTTATCTCATTGTCAACCATCGAGAGTATTTGAGGTCGTGTTAAGGTTCTTAGGCTCAGGATTTCAATGGTTGAGAAAGCTCTCTAGAGAGCTATTTGAGCTGGTCCTAGACACTACAGTGATATATTGCAACAAGAAGAGAGGGATCCATCTAGTAGAGAATCTTGTATTTCATGACAAGTACAGGCACATAGAGATTCAATATCATTATATTGGAGACATGGTACAAAGAGGAATCGTTAGACTCCATCATATATCGACAGATGAGTGTATTTCATATATTCTCACATAAGATTTTTTGAAATGGAAGTTCTTAGTCTTAAGAGAGAAGCTTGGACTGATGGATGTGACCTGTCTTGATAAGGGCCATCACTGAACGAGAACATTGAGTCGACTCTTCCCCCCTGTCTGAGCTCCCAGGGTGAGGAATTGAGATGTAGGGCTCCTTGAGTTGAGGGATCTCTAGACAATAGGGTCGTAGATGTTTCTCCCTTATCTATTACCCATAAGGTTGGAGATGTTGCTCCCCTATCTTGGTCTTTACAGAGTACACCCCAGTTGGAATCATACCCATAAGATGGGCTTGTTGGGATTACCGCTCCCCGTTTGGCCAACGGGTTGAGAGTGTACTTGGGGGTGTACAACCCAAGCTGATTATGATACAGGTGTTCTTACCACATGAATCTTGAGGGTCGTTGTTGGGAAGATCAGTAGGAAATAGGGTGGGCTGAGATGTGCTCCCCTATATCACCTATTGCTAGATATGGGGTTGACGATGTTTAGATCCCCCATGAGATTCTGGGTTGAGATGTGCTCCCCACTGTAGTTTCAGGTTGAGATATGCTTCCTGATATTGTTTCGGATTGAGATGTGCTCTTCAACGTTATATAGGGTGGCAGATAAGGCTCCCCGATTCTTCTTCTTCTTTATATTTGAGAATGATTCAACATATAGAGTTGAGTAGAGATGGGACATGATATGACGACATGATACATATGATTATTACATAATGCTATTGGAATTTTACCTACATGAGAGGGAGTGTTAATTTGGAAGCTCAGTGACAAATTCCAATCACAGGTCTAGATTCCTCTTTTTGAGAGGACCAATTTTGATAATTGAATAGCTCAATTTGGACAAGGGAAAGTGTACTTATGAACAAAAAGGCCACTTATGCACATTTGGACAGGGAAACTCTAATAGGAAAATGGTTACCCTTGGAAGCCTATAAATACAAGTGACCTCAAGCTCATTTGGACATCACCAAGCATCTTATTCTTCTCTTCTTCATTGATTGGTTCGTGCAGGTCTGAGGTTGGTTTGAGGAAAATGGTTCGTATAGGTCTGAAAGTACAGGGTCCGAAGCTCACACCTGTTCTAGGGTTTTTGGGTAATAACCGCATGCTCGTCAAAAGAATTTTTCGGATGTAACTGTAGGCTTACAGATTCAAGGATGCAGTTGGAAGCTTTGAGCTGCAGACATCCTTCTTCCTCTACGTGGTTGGGCTCTAGGGAAAAAATTGACATTTTGTCGTAGTTGATCACAGACAAGAAAAGTTGTCTCTGATTTATATTGATGCTGTGAACAAATTTCTGAATATATCTGGGTTAATTTTACTTAATGATTTTGTATTCAGCTCATTGTATTCTCTGTTGAACATTTTATGACAATCTATAGAAGAATAATTTTCAAAGGTTTTTCCCCCTTGTGGGGTTTTCCCCTAGTCTTTGACCAAATCTGGTGTCTCTTGTTGATGTGTTGATTGTCTCCTTTGTCATTTCATTTACTGTTCTATGTTCAATCACCATTGATGATTGGGAATATTAATTGTAATTAAAAAGATTGCTAATTGAAGAATTGAATTGGGCTAATTAATTGAAACATCATAGAGCGGTGTGAAATTTAACATGGTATTAGAGCTAAGGTGAAGGACAATCCCAAAAGGAGACAAGCATTGAAGCGATCATCTTTGGAAAGTTGAAGGAGTCTATCTAGCCAAGTCAAGATGTCTTCCTCTTTCTTCAAGAAACATGAGAAATTGGGTGACTCATCTAACTTTTCTACATGGAAAATTAGGTTGTAGATCATAGCTAATAGTAATGATGTTTTGGAATACATTCAAGGAAAAGTACACGAGCCTCCGGAGAATGCTTTAGCTGCTACGAAGAACAAATACGAAAAAGGTGAGTTAAAATTAAAGCAAATTATAGCTGATGGTTTACAAGATAATTTACTTGCATATGTTGGAAAATTGAGGAAGTCCAAGGACATGTATGATAATATAGTCAACATGTATGAAGTCAACAATTTTAATGAAATCATCTCCTTGAGATATCAAGTCACAAACATGAATATGAATAATGAAGAGTGTGTGCAATCCTACATTATGGGATATCTTGCTTTAAAGATCAATTACAAAGAGTTGGGAAAACTGTGCCTGACAAGGAATTGGTGATTGTAACTCTTAGAGGTCTACCTCCCATTTGGGAAACCTTCATTACTACTATAAGAAACAATAATACCTTCCTATCATTTGATTAGACTGTTGGAAATCTCACTGAAGAAGAATCAAGGATAATATCAAGAGGAAGGATACAAAAGCATGAAGAAGGAGAGTTTGTTGCATTCGTAACTCAAAACAAGAAGAAGAGAGGAGAAGGAGGTCCATCAAACTCAAGAAAGCCCCCTCCTCGAAATAAAAAGAGAAGGAATGATAGTGCATTATATCACATTAAATGCTACAATTATCACAAGAAGGGTCATTATGCTCAAGATTGAATCGATAAGAACAATGGTCTGCGCTACAACACTAAAAGAAACAATAACAAGTTTGATGATCAAAGAATAAGAGATGACCGAAGGAATGATCACAATTGAAGAGATGAAAGAAGAAGAAGGGATGCTCCATGTGATCATGAAGAAGATTTTCATCCTCAAAAGAAGTCAAGATACTCCAAGTATGAAAATAATGTTGGCAATCAATCTGAATATATTCTTATTTATGCTCTCACTAGTTCTTCTCCTCCAGATACATGGGATAGTTGGTTGGTTTATTGTGGGGCCACTCATCATTTCTTTGGATATAAGGAAGTTCTCTCTAATTTGGTAGAGAGGGAGCCAAATTTGAAAATTATTCTTGGAGACAACTCCACTCATCCTGTTATAGGCTTTGGGTCCATCAAATTTCATCTGGATTTTAGGAATATGTTTTGCTCCATGATGTCATGTATGTTTCGGGATTGAAGAAGAATTTGGTATCAATATTTGCTTTGGAAGACAAAGGCATGAGGGTTTCCTTCATCAAGGGAAAGGTTTTTACATGGCATGCTGGATCACCTATGAGAGATGCATTCACATTGGGATCGAGATTTGAAGGACTCTATAGATTCACTAGAAGACCTCTCCTACCATTAGTCCATGATACTAATTATCTAAGCGAGCTATAGCACCGAAGATTGGCCCATCTACATTATGATTCTCTTCCGAAATTGAAGAAATTGGTCTATGGTATTACCAATGTTCAAGCCCAACATGATGGAGCATTTCTAGGTTGTGCCAGTGGAAAGAAGGCAAGGGTGCCATTCCCCTCTAGTGAGAACAAGACGAATGGCATCTTCCATCTCATTCATTCTGACAATTGTGGTTTGAGGCCCGTGCATTTTATTAGTGGTAGTGTTTACTACATCACCTTCAATGATGATTTCTTAAGAAAGGAGTGGATATATTATTTAAAGCACAAAGATTAAGCCTTTGAAATGTTCAAGGAGTTCAAAGCTTTGGTCAAAAATCAAATAGGGAAGAAAATCAAGATATTTAGGTCGGATAATGGTGGATAGTACACTTCAAAGGAGCTCATTGATTTTTGCAAGAAGGAAGGTATCAAGAAAGATACAATTGTGCCCTATACGCTCAAACAAAATGGAGTAGCTGAAAGAAAGAACATGTTTATTATAAAATTTGCTAGTGCGATGCTCCATGATCAAAAGTTGTCGAAGTTCCTTTGGTGAGAAGTAATGAACGCTGCCGTATATGTTCAAAACAGGGTACCTCATTAAACATTGGACAACAATTCATTGGATACTATGAAAATTCTAAAGCATTTAGAATAATTATTCATGGTCAAAGGAAGATTGAAATTAGTAGGGATGTAACATTCGATGAAGAAAATTATAGGGAATTTAAGCCTAAAAATGGCCTCCTAAGGAAAAATAACAAAATAATAGTTAAAATAATAAAATAAGAGTTATGAATTTTTGAGGGAAGATAAGAGAACTACTTTTTTTTAATTGTATTTTCAGCTTATCTCCTTATAGGTTTGCTCAAATTTGAAGTTTAGACACTCAATGGCTATGGAATTAAATTTTGCATCCAACAAGAACCCATCATGCATAATTTTGAGAAAACCCACATTGATAAAAGATGACGATACATTAAAAAAAATGTTGAACACGTTTTTTATTGTATCTTTAATTTTTATCAATGTGGGTCTTCTCAAAAGTATGCATAATGGGCACTGATTAGATGTGGAATTTAATTCCGCATCCAACGTGTGTCTACACTTGAAATTTGAGTAAACCTATAAGGAGATAAGCCACAAATACAATTAAAAAAAGTTGTTTTTCTTATTTTCCCTCCAAAATATTTACATGTACCTCTTTTTAAATTTAAGGTATTTTGATTGGTTTACATATTATAACATGGAAATTATGTGAAAATTTCATGGGCACTTTTAGGCTAAAATTTCCTTTATTGTGTTGCACTTGGAAAAGCAAGGGACCTTCCTTTGCGTCCTCGTGAGAAGAAGAATGATGATATGGATATTTTTAATGGTCCTTCTGTGCTTGAATCCAAGATAGATATTGTTGATGATCTCAAGGAGCCTATGGATCCCTTAGATCCTCCTCTATGTGATCCTCCTGCAAAGAAGAGTCCACATTAGCTTTGTGACACTTACAGGAAGACGAGAGACATGTTCTTGTTTGTAGATCATTTAGAGAAAGAAATAAACCATGGAGATACTAGGGATATGTTGCGGCCATGAGAACTATGATTCAAGCTAAACCTCCCACCTTAAGAAGTCATGAAAGAATAAGATTGGAAGGATGCTATGGCCAAAGAATATGAATCAATAATGAAGAATGACATCTGGGATTTTGTGCCGAGACCAAAGGGAAAATCTTTGTCGAATTCAAAGTGGTTATTCAAGATCAAACGTGGAGTTGATGGAAGCATTGAGAAATACAAGGAAAGGTTCATGGCTTGAGGATTCTCCCAAAAATATGAAGAAGATTATGATGACATATTTGCACCTATGGCTCGATATACAACTATTCGTTCGATAGTTTCTATTGTCACAAGTCACAGGATGGACCTTTCATTAGATGGACATGAAGACAACATTCCTCCATGGTATGTTACAGGAAGAAGTGTACGCTAAGAAACAACACGAATTTGAAGTAGAGGATTGAAAGACACATTTTTGCTGGTTGAAGAAGACATTATATGGTTTGAAGCAGTCCCACATAGCATGGTATGCTTGCATTGTCAGTTATTTAGTGAAGCTAGCATTCACGAGAAGTAATGTCGATCCCAACATTTACTTCAAGGTAGTCCAAGGTATGCTATTGATTTTGGTTTTATACATTTATGATATATTCTTGATAGGTAGTGAGCCCCTAATGATCAAGTGTAAGAGAGAACTAACCTCTGAATTTGAGATGAAGGACCATGGACTCATGAACTACTTTTTATGCCTTGAGGTGTGCCAAAGGCTCGTTGAGATTTTTCTTTCACAAGGAAAATATGTCATGAAGTTGTTGGAGATATTTTGAATGATAGAGTGCAAGTCGCTACCCACATCGATGGAAATGAATTTCAAGAAGTTATGTGGAGAAGTTGCAAGACCTGATTTGGTGAATCCATCTGAGTATAGACAATTGATTGGGGCTCCGATTTTCTTAGTGAACACCTATCCAAACATATGCTATGCAATGAACACATTGAGTCAATTCATGACTAAGCCTCTCCATGCATATTAGATTGCTGCCAAACACATTTTGAGATATTTGCATGGGATGATCACCCTTAGTCTGAGATATTATGTTGGAGATGTTCGACTTCATGGATATATAGATGTTGACTAGGCAGGAAATATTGTCGACAAGAAGAGTACATACACATTTTTTTTAGCCTTGGATCTACTATTATATCTTGGGAGAGTAGGAAGTAGAAGTCTATAGCATTGCATATCGTTGAGGCGAAGTACATTGCCACTAGAATGGCTAGTCACAAATAAGTTTGGTTGAAGAAGCTCTTCAGAGAGGTATTTGAGTAGGTCCTAGACACTATAGTGATATATTGTGACAAAAAGAGTGGGATCCATCTGGCAGAGAATCCCATATTTCACAACAAGTACAAGCACATAGAGATTCAATATCATTACATTCGAGACATGGTGCAGAGAGTAGCCGTTAGATTCCATCATATATCGATAGATGAGAAAGTTATAGATATTTTCACCAAGGCTTTTCTGAAAGGGAAGTTATTGGTCTTAAGGGAGCAACTTGGACTGATGGATGTGACCCCTCCTGATAAGTTGCATCACTAATTGAGAACATTGAGTCGGATTTCCCCCTGTCTCAGCTCCCAAGGTGAGGAATTGAGATGTAGGGCTCTTGGGGTTGAGGTTTTTGGACAATAGGTTCATAGATGTTGCTCCCCTATTTGTTAGCCATAGGGTTTGAGATGTTTCTCCCCTATCTTGGTATTTGTAGAGTATACCCCAGTTGGCATCATACCCACAAGTTGGGCTTGTTGGGATTATTGCTCCCCGTTTGGCCAATGGGTTGAGAGTGTACTTGGGGATGTACAACCCAAGCTGATTATGATACAAGTGTTCTGCCACATGATTCTTGAGGTTCATTATTGGGAAGATCAGTGGGCAATAGGATAGGTTGAGATGTGCTCCCCGATATCACCTATTGTTAGATATGTGGTTGAAGATGTTAAGCTCCCCCATGAGATAATGGGTTGAGATGTGCTCCCTGATGTAGTTTTAGGTTAAGATATGCTTCCTGATATTGTTTCGGATTGATATGTGCTCTTCAACATTATAGAGGGTGGTAGGTAAGGCTCCTCGATGATTCTTCTTCTTTATATTTGAGAATGCTTCAACAGATAGAGTTGAGCAGAGATGGGACATGATATGAAACCATGATACATATGATTATTACATGATGCAGTTGGAATTTCTCTCTAGATGAGAGGGAGTGTTGAAGCTTAGTGACAAATTTCGACCATGGGTCTAGATTCCTCTTTTTGAGATGACCAATTTTGACTATTGAAGAGCTCAATTTGGACAAGGGAAATTGTACTTGTGAAGAAAATCCCACATATGCACATTTGGACAAGGCAACCCTAACAGGAAAATGGTCACCTTTGGAAGCCTATAAATACAACTAACATCAAGCTCATTTGGACATTACCAAGAATCTTCTTCTTCTCTTCTTCATTGATTGGTTCGTACAATTCTAAGGCTGGGTCAAGGAAAATGGTTCGTATAGGTCTGAAAATACAGGGTCCAGAGCTTACACGTGTTCTAGGGTTTTTGGGTCACAACCGCAAGATTGTCAAAAGCTGTTTTCGGTTATAACCGTAGGCTTGCAGGCTCAAGGGTGTAGTTGGAAGCTCTCATGTGCACACATCCTTCTTCCTCAGCATGGCTGGGCTCTAGGGAAAAAAATTGACAGTTGACCACAATTCACTGCAAATAGGAAAAGATGTCTATGATTTATATTGAAGTTGGGAACATATTTCTGGATATATTTGGGTTAATTTTACTAAATGATTTTGTATTTGGCTCATTGTATTCTCCACCGAACATTTTATGACAATCTATAAAAGAAGATTTTTCAAAGGGTTTTCCCTCTTGTGGGATTTTTCCCTGGTCTTTGACCAAAGTTGGTGTCTCTTTTTGATCTTTTGATTGTCTCCTTTGTCATTGCATTTACTTCTCTATGTTCAATTACTATTAATGATTGGGAATATCAATTTTTATTAGAAAGATTGGTAATTGAAGAATTGAATTGGGCTAAATTAATTGAAACATCATAGAGCAGTGTGAAATTCAACATTGTATTAGAGCTAAGGTGAAGGACAAACCCAAAAGGAGACAAGCATTGAATCAATCATCTTTGGAAAGTTGAAGGAGCTTATCTATCCAAGTCATGATGTCTTCCTCTTTCTTCAAGGAACATGAGAAGTTGGGTGACTCGTCTAACTTTGATGCATGGAAAATCAGGTTGGAGATCATAGTTGATAATAATGATGTTTTGGAATACATTCAAGGAAAAGTACCAGAGCCTCTGGAGAATGCTTCCGCTACTACCAAGAACAAGTACAATACAGGCGAGTTAAAAGTAAATCAAATTATAGCTGATGGTTTACAAGATAATTTACTTGCATATGTTGGAAAATTGAGGAAGTCTAAGAACATGTATGATAAGATAGTCTACATGTATGAAGTACAAAACTTGAAAGAAATCATCTCCTTGAAATATCAACTCATAGACATGAATATGAGCAAAGGAGAGTCTATGCAATCCTACATTATGAGGATATCTCGTCTTAAACATCAATTCAAAGAGTTGTGGAAACTGTGCCTGACAAGGAATTGGTGATTGTAACTCTTAGAGGTCTCCCTCCCATTTGGGAAACCTTCATTAATACTATAAGCAACAACAATACCTTCACGTCATTTGATGAGATTGTTGGAAATCTCACTAAAGAAGAATCAAGGATAATATCAAGAGGAAGGATACAAAAGCATGAAGAAGGAGAGTTTGTTGCATTCATAATTCAAAACAAGAAGAGGAAAAGGAGGTCCATCAAAATCAAGAAATCCTCCTCCTCTAAATAAAAAGAGAAGGAATGATAGGGAATCATCTCACATTAAATGCTACAATTGTCACAAGAAGGGTCATTATGCTCAAGATTGCCTCGATAAGAACAATTGTCTGTGCTACAACATTAAAAGAAACAACAACAGGTTTGATGGTCAAAGAAGAAGAGAGGACCAAAGGAATGATTGTAATGGAAGAGATGAAAGAAGAAGAAGAGATGCTCCAAGTGATCATGAAGAAGATCGTCATCCTCAAAAGAGTCAAGATACTCTAGGTATGAAAATAATGTTAGCAATCAATCTGAATATATGCTTATTTATGCTCTCACTAGTTCTTCTCCTCTAGATTCACGGGATAGTTCATTGGGTTATTGTGGGGCCACTCATCATTTCTATGGATATAAGGAAGTTCTATCTAATTTGGTAGAGAGGGAGTCAAATTTGTTATATTCTTGGAGACAACTCCACTCATCCCATTATAGGCTTTGGGTCCATCAAATTTCATCTCGATTCTAGGGAATCTGTTTTGCTCCATGACGTCATGTATGTTTTGGGATAGAAGAAGAATTTGGTATCAATATCTGCTTTGGAAGACAAAGGGATGATGGTTGCCTTCATCAAGGGAAAGGTTCTTGCATGGCCTGTTAGATAACTTATGAGAGACCCATTCACATTGGGATCAAGATTTGAAGGACTCTATAGAGTAATTAGAAGACCTCTTCTACCATTGGTCCATGATACTAATCATCTAAGCAAGCTATGGCATCAGAGATTTTCTCATCTACATTATGATGCTCTTCTGAAATTGAAGAAATTTGTCAATGGTATTCCCGATGTTTAAGCCCAAAATGTTGGAGTGTGTGCAAGTTGTGCCAATGGAAAGAAGACAAGGGGACCATTCCTCTCTAACGAGAACAAGGAAAATGACATCCTCCATATCATTCATTCCGACATATGTGGTTCGAGGCCTGTGCATTCTATTGGTGTTCATGTTTACTCCATCACCTTCATTGATGATTTATCAAGAAAGAAATGGATATATTATTTAAAGTAGAAGGATGAAGCCTTCGAAATGTTCAAGGAGTTCAAATATTTGGTTGAAAATCAAAGAAGGAAGAAAATCAAGATATTCAAGTCAGATAATGGTGGATAGTACACTTCAAAGGAGTTCATTGATTTTTACAAGAAGGAAGGTATCAAGAAAGAGATAATTTTTCCCTATACTCTCGAACAAAATGGAGTAGCTGAAAGAAAGAACAAGTCTATTATAGAAGTTGTTAGTGCCATGCTCCATGATCAAAAGTTATCGAAGTTCCTTTGGCAAGAAGCAATGAATGCTACCGTACATGTTCAAAAAATGGTACCTCATCAAGCATTAGACAACAAGACCCCCAAAGAAGTTTTCATAGGTGTCAAGCCCGGTGTTGGCCATCTCAGTATCTTTAGTGCTCTATAAATTTCCATGTGTCGGAGGACAAAAGAAATAATACGGAAGCCACGAGAAGAAACAATACATTCATTGGATATTGTGAAAATTCTAAAGCATTCATAATATATATTACTGGTCAAAGGAAGGTTTAAATTAGCAAGGATGTAACATTCAATGAAGACGTTGTACTTGGGAAATCAAGGGACCTTCCTTTGCCTCTTCCTCTTGAGAAGAAGAATGATGATATGGATATTTTTGATGGTCCTTCTGTGCTTGAATCCAAGACAGATATTGTTGATGATCCCATGCAGCCCATGGATCCCTTAGATCCTCCTCTATGTGATCCTCCTGCAAGGAAGAGTCCACGTTGACTTTGTGACACTTACAGGATGATGAGAGACATGTTCTTGTTCGTAGATCATTTAGAGAAAGAAATAAGCCATGGAGATACCAGGGATATGTTGCGGCCATGAGAATTGTGATTCAAGCTTAACCTCCCACCTTTGAAGAAGTAATGAAAGAACAAGATTGGAAGGATGCTATGGTCGAAGAATATGAATCAATAATGAAGAATGACGTATGGGATTTTGTGCCGAGACCAAAGGGAAAATCTATGTCAACTTCAAAGTGGCTTTTCAATATCAAACATGGAGTTGATGGAAGCATTGACAAATACAAGGAAAGGTTCATTGGCCGAGGATTCTTCCAAAAGGATGAAGAATATTATGATGATATATTTACAGCTATGGCTCGATGTACAACCATTCGTTCAATAGTTTCTCTTGTCACAAGTCAAGGATGGACCCTTCATCAGATGGATGTGAAGAAAACATTCCTCCATGGTATGTTACAGGAAGAAGTGTAGGTTGAGTAGCAACAAGGATTTGAAGTAGAGGATAGAAAGAAACATGTTTGCAGGTTGAAGAAGACATTATAGGGTTTGAAGCAAGCCCATAGAGCATGGTACACCTGCATTGATAGTTGTTTGGTGAAGCTAGCATTCACAAGAAGTAATGTCGATGCCAACCTCTACTTCAAGGTAGTCCAACATAGTTGTTGATTTTGGTTTTATATGTTTATGATTTATTATTGACAGGTAGTGAGCCCCTAATGATCGAGTGTAAGAGAGAACTAACCTTTGAATTCCAGATGAAGGACCATGGACTCATGCACTAATTTTTATGCCTTGAGGTGTGCTAAAGGCTCGGTAATATTTTCCTTTCACAAGGAAAATATGTCGTGATGTTGTTGTAGATATTTTGAATGACAGAATGAAAGTCCTTGCCCACATCGACGGAAATGAATTTCAAGAAGTTATGTGGAGAAGTTGTAAGAATTGATTTAGTGAATCCATCCATGTATAGACAATTAATTGGGGCTCTGATGTTCATAGTGAACACGTTGATTCAATTCATGAACTAGCCTCTCCATGCACATTGGATCACTGCCAAACACATTTTGAGATATTGCATGGGACAATAACCCTTAGTCTAAGATATTATGCCATAAATGTTCGACTTCATGGATATATCGATGTTGACTAGGCAGGGAATGTTGTTGACAAGAAGAGTACGTCTGGATTTTGTTTTAGCCTTGGATATGCTATTATATCTTGGGTGAGAAGGAAGTAGAATTTTGTAGCATTGCATACTACTGAGGTAGAGTACATTTCCACTTGCATGGCTAGCCACGAAGAAGTTTGGTTGAAGAAGCTCTTTAGAGAGTTATTTGAGTAAGTCCTAGACACTACAGTGATATAATGTGGAAAAAATAGTGGGATCTGTCTGGCATATAATCCATTATTTCACGACAAGTCCAAGCACATAGAGATTCAATATCATTACATTCGAGACATGGTGTAGAGAGGAGCCATCAAATTCCATCATATATCAAAAGATGAGAAAATTACAGATATTTTCACCAAATCTTTCCCAAAGGGAATTCTTGGTCTTTAGAGAGAAACTTGAACTGATGGATGTCACCCCTCCTTATAAGGTGCATCACTGATTGAGAACACTGAGACGGATTCCCCCCCGTTTGAGCTCTCAGGATGAGGAATTGAGATGTAGAGCCCTTGGCTTTGAGGTATTTGGACAATAGGTTTGTAGATGTTGCTCCCCTATCTGTTATCCATAGGGTTGGAGATGTTTCTCCCCTATCATGGTATTTGTAGAGTAAACCCCAGTTGGCATCATACCCACAAGCTGGGCTTGTTGGGATTACCTATCCTCGTTTGGAAAACGGGTTGAGACTGTACTTGGGGGTGTACAACATAAGTTGATTATGATAAAAGTGTTCTACCACATGACTCTTGAGGTTGATTGTTGGGAAGATCAATGAGTAATATGATGGGTTGAGATGTGCTCCCCTATACCATCTATTGCTAGATATGGGGTTGAATATGTTTAGCTCCCCCATGAGATTCTGGGTTGAGATGTGATCCCCGATGTAGTTTCAGGTTGAGATATGCTTCCTGATGTTGTTTCGGTTTGAGATGTGCTCTTCAACATTATAAAGGGTGGTAGGTAAGGTTCCCTGATGATTCTTCTTCTTTATATTTGAGAATGCTTCAACATATAGAGTTGAGAAGATATGGGACATGATATGACGATATGATACATATGATTATTACATGATGCAGTTGGAATTTCTTCTTAGATGAGAGGGAGTGTTAATTTGGAAGCTCAGTGACAAATTCCAACCATGGATCTAGATTCCTCTTTTTTAGAGGACCAATTTTGACTATTGAAGAGCTCAATTTGGATAAGGGAAAGTGTACTTATGAAGAAAAGCCCACATATGCACATTTGGACAGGGCAACCCTAACTGGAAAATGGTCACCCTCAGAAGCCTAAAAATACCAGTCACCTCAAGCTCATTTGAACATCTCCAAGCATCTTCTTCTTCAATTCTTCATTGATTGGTTCACGCATGTCTGAGGTTGGGTCAAGGAAAATGTTTCGTATAGGTCCGAAATACAGGGTCCAGAGCTTGCAAATGTTCTAGGGATTTTGGGGCACAACTGCAGGTTCGTCAAAATCAATTTTTGGCTGCAATCATAGGCTTGTAGGCTCAAGGGTGTAGTTGGAAGCTCTCAGCTACATGCATCCTTCTTCCTTTGCGTAGTTGGGCTCTAGGGAAGAAAATTAACAGTTGACCATAATTGACCGTAGTGGATCACAAACATGAAAAGTTGTCTTTGATCTATATTGATGTTGGGAACATATTTCTGAATATTTTTGGGTTAATTTTGCTGAATGATTTTGTATTGGGCTCATTGTATTCTTTGCTAAACATTTTATGACAATATAATAAAAGAAGAATTTTCAAATGGTTTTCCTCGTAGGTTTTTCCCTAGTCTTTGATCAAATATGGTGTCTCTTGTTGATGTGTTGATTGTCTAGTTTGTCATTGCATTTACTATTCTATCTTCAATTACTATTGATGGTTGGAAATATTAATTGCTATTAAAAATATTGCTAATTGAAGAATTGAATTGGGCTAAAGTAATTGAAATAGCATAGAGCAGTGTGAAATTTAACACCTCCCATATGTTAACATCAAGAAATTTCTATACAGCTCTTCCAAACAATCAACAATGTTTGAAAAGAGGCACTAAGATGAATGCTTGGAGCTTTAATCCAGGGTTGTGTTGCAAGTTGCAATGACAACCAAGAATGATAAGGCGCTCATCTAAAAAACCACATGGGTGCCACTTGGTGTTGGAAATAATGTTAATGTTGAGAGGGAGGGTGGTGAATCAATATTATGGCTAATTTTTACTTCTTTTAGCCAATTTACTTTTCTTATTTAAGCTTGGAATTCATCCACATAACCAACAAAAATCTATAATGTGGCATCAACACTAACTCAATATACAAGCACACAAACCATAAGCATTATACACATAGATACAAGTATTTCACGTGGAAACCCTTTCGGGAAAAAACCACAAATCTTGTTGTTTTTATTAATGTAAATAAAAGCACCTACTCTATTACATGAATCTATTTGTGAGCACCTACTCACATTAAGCACCAACTCCCTTTGATTTGTTTGCTAGCACCAACTAGCAGGAAGCACCAACTCCCTCTATTTGTAGACACTTGTCTAGCTTACCAGAAGCACCATATGAGGCACTGATCTCATGGATTTGTTGAAAGCATCAACTTATAACTTCTTGGATTTATGCAAGCACCAACTTCTAGGAGGCACAAACCCCCAAACCTTCCCAAGATCCACCAGTATGGAAGCACCAACTTCCTGTATGTAGGCACCAACCCACATTCAAATAGGAACTTAATGTCCTCTGTGATTTGGAAGTAACTCTGCCTGATCTCAGCTTTGATCTCTAATCACCCTGCTTCACTTTGTAGCTCTCTGCTGCTCTCTTTAGCATCCCTATGATCTTCTCAACAATAGTCACTCTCAAGCCTCTGCTGTATGCTCTCAACAATAGTCACTTTGCTCTCCACAACACACATTCTGCTCTCGGCCTTGCTTCACACATCATAGGCTCAACTCTCGACCTTCTACTCTTTAAGGCACATTAAGACTTCCACACTGCACACATGCACTTTTAGCCTTAACGCACAACACATGCAACTATCGACCTTTACACACAAAGCACACAACTCTAAGGGTCTCTTTACTTCTACTTAGGCACTATTGGGCTTTTCGCACAGAACTGGCTCTCACCTAGCCTTTCACAACAGTGCACACACACAGAGAACTTCTCTCTTGGCTCTAAATAGCCACAATGTTGCATTCCCCAACATGCTCAATTAAGATCCCGAGTTTTATTCCTTTGCTGTTCACCCTAATCAATGCTACCGCATTGTCCTTGTTTAACACTACACACTGTACTTAGGCATGGCCATGCATTCTGCTGTCTGCATCGAACTTGGTCTCTGCCACTACATTCACTTGAGAATGGGCCTCTAACTATCCTGACTGTTTTCTCCATACTGAGAATTAATTCTCAGTCCACCTGTTTACTCAATCTAGGCATAGTCCTCTCTATCCTGCAACTCTCCCATCACTGAGGCTCTCCATGTTGATAATTTAATCTTAGTCCACCTACACACTCCACTTGGACTCTCCATGCCTCTTCATGGTTTACATTACTTCGACATGGAATTTTTATTTTGCATTTATTTCTATAATGTGTGCACAAGATATCTCTAGCGACCAACTCTACTGCCTCTACATTTACTCTTCAGATGCCGACCCATCTAGCCTTCAAAGATCCGTACTGTGCTATCGGAAAATTCACACCATAGTGTTATATCAGAGCTTCCACATCACGACTTTATAGTGGTGCAATGTTACACATCACTGATCTCTGATATTCAAGCCCCTTTCGGTTAACTCCTTGATGTATCTCAACCATAGGATTAGGTGCTGTGACAAAACATCAACCATATCGGAGCCCACTTATCAGTGATTATCATATGTTGCCCATATGTCAGAAACCATAGGTTGTTGATCACCGATCTTCGATTTTCTAGATCCTTCCACTTAGGCTCTTACCATGCATTTCTCACCATCAGATCGAAGGTTGTGACCAGTCGCTTAGCCTTAAGGTGCTTAAGATTTTAGATTCCCGTCGGGGGCTACAGTCCCTTTGTTATGCACTGTGCCCTTGGTTTTTTGAGTTTCTCCTAGACCAAGTGCTAACCACATTGAAGCCCCCTTATCGATGTTTTTCACTTGTTACACATATGCTAGTAACCATACATCGCCGATCGCTGATCACCGATTTCCTATCTCCTTGCTTCTTAGCCCTTGCCGTGCATTTCTTACCACAAGACCGAAGGTTGTGACCTAAGGCTTAACCTTAAGGCTCTAAGGCCTATAGACTCTTGTTCGGGGGCATTTTTCCCTTTATAAAGCGCCACACCCTTGGTTTCTTTAAGCCTCTGCGACCACCTGCTATCCTGCATCTCGCATCCCATTGAAATTTCATTGTGGCACATGAGCCAACCATTGCAAACCTCTAAGCATCAGTCATTGATGTGGCATCATCACTGCCACATGGCACTCCTTGAGTGGTGACACGTGTCACTAGATATGGCCCATTAGGCCACCCAAAATGGTCAAATATTCCTGCCATGTGTCCTTCCATATTGCCATGTCATGCTGATGTCAACTACCACGTCGCCTTATCTGAAACAATCAAATCCTGCCATGTGTCCTCATCGGAGCTCACCACTTGCTGCCATTTGTCCTTATCAGATCCAACCAGACTCCTCTATGTGTCCTCCTGGAGGAGAGAGAAAGAGGCCTGCCACGTTTGGTTTTGTACTGATTTCCTTGTAAAAATATTTTTGGCTTTCCTAACGATTTAATAGTGGAAGTTCAAATCTTGGTTTTTTTTTGTTTGTTGGTAGATGCCAGCCACCAAGGATCGCCAGTTACGATTCATCGAGACCTCCGATATGTGATTCACTGAGACTCCCAAGTCATCGGGAGTTTCGATCTGCGGGATCTCTAATTTATAATCAGAAAAATGCATTCGCTATGCGATGCACCTTAGAACCTCCAATTGCCAATTGCCGAGACCTTAAATTTCTGATTTCCAAGATGGTAGACTGCTGCTGCTCTGATATGCAATATTCTTCCATGCTTAAGGCTTTAAACCCCTAAAATTCAGCATGTCATAACTTTTGAACCATAAGTCCATTACAAGACTTCCGGATATCGTTGGAAATTTCTTCCCGAGAACTTTCCAAAGGAGAGGCTCTGGTTAGCCTTTGAGCCCACTTGCTACCTCAAAAGATGGCTCCAAACTCATGGCTAATATTATTCTCCTGAACTGTTTAGACAATTGGGAAACACACCCACAAGTTGTACTTAGAATGAGGCATGCATCTCCCATGGACTTCCATCCTGGGCCATCATTGTAATCATCATTTTATGGATTTTCTAATAAACCTGCTACTATGATGATTTTCTACATCTGCTGCAACAAGAAACCAAGCTTGTCTGTTTGACATCAATGCCAACATTGTTGCAATTTGTTAGACAAGCCAACTGACCAACACAAATCCTCAACAGGATTGTCAACTTCAATGTCAATACACTTACATATGCCTTCTCAAGGCCACTAGCCATGCAAACAATGCCAACTATCCAACAATCTCCCACTTTGGCATTGACGACAACACACCATACTTCTTTCCAAGTGATGGCCAAACCTCAGGTTGCTTCCACATCTCATGTCATGAGACACCAATGGCCTTCTTGCCATCACAACTTCTCCACAAATTTTCTCCCCCTTTGACATCAATGGCAAGGGGCCACAAGATGCCTTACTCTCCTCATGTAATCACCAATTGTGAAGACCATCATTTAGTTGTCGAGATGTGCATTCTGCCTCACAGACCTCTCTTCCAGGACTGTCGCTGCTACTGCTCCATAAACTGGGCAAATGTGATATGCTCCCCCTAAACATATACTACCTCTGATTTTTCCTTCCAATTTCGAACTTCTAATGGGTGTTGGCTGAGTACTCTGTCCACCAATGCATATTTTTGTATTAAAAGGATTGATACCCATTGAACTGTGCATGGCATTGTTGCTGCTGCAAATATCAAGTTATAATGATGCATTTCAGCTCGCCCTTCTTCACTGCTGCTACTGCTTCCAAGACTTCTCTCATTTTATTGATCATCTCCACTTCTCCCCTTGAGATCATTCTCATATATAGGGACTACTCCACATCTCATCCCAGTTGCATCAACAAAAATGATACAGATGGAACATTGTACCAGAACTCTGCTATTTCTTTTCTCAAAAAGAAATGTCCACACATGGTTACTCAACATGAACCCATCACAACCAACTGACATAGCTACACCAATTGAAGGTTAAGGGACATGAAAAATCTTATACCAATTGTGTTTCATGAACAACAAGACTACTAAATATTATGGAACTTACAACTAAAATGAAATAAGAGTATTTCACTATAGATGCAAACCTTTCCTTTGCTTAACAATCTTCCTTTCTGAGGCTGCTCATTGTTTCCTGCTACTGCTTATCAAAGAAACTCCCCCTGAGCCAATGCTCCTTGATCTCCTGTAAAGCTATCTTGCCTTTGCTTGGGGACTGATCCTATGGACTTGAAAAGACCATGAGCTTCCTATCATTCCACACTTCCATTCCATCCCTTGTTTTTCTCACAACATAAGATATTGTTGTGTGCTCCTCATGTTGGTTGCAATCTGCCTTCATCCATCAGATGCGCCATTCTGCTCATTCTTCTTGGCCTCCTACATATGAATTATTCGACCTCCCTTGAGGCCCTTCTCTTCCTTTACTGAAGAGAAATAGAGGATCTACTCCCCCTGATAAAATCATCCCATTTCTTCCTCCATACCTTCAGAGATTGAGTTTTGACAAAAGCATTACCCTCCAACTTCTTCTTTGCCCTTGTTTGGGTCTCTTCATGGCTGCACTTGGTTAGAGGAAACCTTCCTTTCAACTCCTATTTCTTCACCCAAACCCTCTTGAAACCTTTATTCCTTTCAAAGGAATCTGCCACAAGAGTAGGAGGATCATTGATCTAATTACTTCCTCCTCTTTTCATCTTGCTCTTTTGACACAAAGCACTGAAGACAAGTCTGTATTTTTCTTCTCATTGCTACATTTGCATTCATATGCTGAGAAGCTATTCGTTTCTTCTCACTTTTGCAACTAGTTCTCTTGTGCCCAAATTTTCCACAATCATAGCATTTGATTTTTGCTAAGAATGGGGTAGTGGAGTTACCCTTTTTGACATCTCTTTTGTGAAAACTCATCTCAAGGCCAACATGCCTTCTTATAGCCTTATTGTGCATTCTTGGGTTGCTGGTACCCATCACATCTTTGTTTCTTGAATGCCATCTATAGTCTATGGCTTTGTGTCCATAATTATTGCAAGAAAAACAAAAATCATAAAAGGCTTTTGTTGACAGAAGTTACCTTTTCTTTGAAGGTTCTGTTGTTGAGGAGGAGGGGTCCTCCATTGGCTCCTCATGTGCCTTCTATGACAATTTTCATTTTCTTGCACTCTTCCTTGCAACTGCCTTGCCTTCTTCTGTTGCACTCACTGTGGTTGCCTGTTGGGATTTTGTTGCACTTGCTGCTACTTCTTCTTGGGCTTCTGCTGCTCTAGTTGCTATTGCTTCTTATTCTTCTCTTGTTGTTGCTGCTACTATCCAACAAACTTTCTTTCTTTTTTGTTGGAACCTTCGATCTTTTGATATTGAGACATGTCTTTATTTGACTTCTCTAAGTCATGTCTCAATGAGACTACCTCATTTTTTAGTCTCCCACAACAAGCTTTCTTTTCACTCAACTGATGGGTTAACATCCCAATCAGTCTGCTAGCCTCTTTTTGTTGAGCATTTAGTTCAACTAATGATTTGCTCAAATTTGCATTCTCAATCTCATAAACTTGCACTTTCTCCTCTTGCTTGAGAATTTCCTCTGATAGGTGCTTGACCTCCTTTAGAGCCTAGGAAAACCTATTTATAGAAAATATCCTTTCAATTGGATCCTTTTCTTCAACACTAGAGGTGCTAGCTTCTGAGCAACATGGTCTCTCTTTTGAGACTTCTTCCTCATGGGCATAAATGTGATGAGAAATAATATTACTCCGTTCTAGTTCATTTCTAGAGCAATAGGGCTCTCAGCCTCCACTTGACCCTCATGGCTATCTCCACCATATAGAAATTTTATTCTTTTCAACACTTCCTTTGCCGACTCACAATGCCTTCATAAACATCTGACTTGGATAACCCTCTCAAGATGACCTCGGTTTTCTCATTGTTTTCTCCATTTAAAACAGAGAACCATATATCACCATCTAGGGACATCAAGTAGGCTTCCATTCTAATCTTCTAGATTTCATACTAGAGCTCATGGCATGATCTATCTAAGAGTGGAACATCTTCTGCTTCTAGCCAAACTCCATTAGCCATTTTTTCCTTTTGATCTACCTTTTAGCGATTAAGTTATTTTTGAAGGAACGTGGATCTGATAACAATCCTTGGAACAATGTTAATACTGGGGGGGGGGGGTGAATCAATATTATGGCTAATTTTGAATTATTTATGCTAGTTTAATTTTCTTATTTAAACTTGGAATTCATCCACATAACCGACAACAATCTATAATGTGGAAGCAACACTAACTCAACATACAAGCACACAAACCATAAGCATCATACACATAGACACAAGTTTTTCACGTGGAAACCCTAACGTGAAAAAACCACAAAGTTTATTGTTGTTATTGATGTAAATAGAATCACCTACTCTAATACATCGATCTATTTGTGAGAACCCACTCACAGGAAGCACCAAATCCCTTTGTTTTGTTTGTTAGCACCAAATAGCGGGAAGCACCAACTCCCTCTATTTGTAGACACCTATCCAGCTTACTAGAAGCACCATATGAGGCACCGACCTCATGGATTTGTTGCAAGCACCAACTTGCAGCTCCTTGGATTTATGCAAGGACCAACTTGCAGGAGGCATCGACCCCCAAGCCTTCCTAAGCTCCATTATAGATGGAAACACCAACTTGCAGCTCCTTGGATTTATGCAAGGACCAACTTGCAGGAGGCATCGACCCCCAAGCCTTCCTAAGCTCCATTATAGATGGAAACACCAACTTCCTGTCTGTAGGCACCAACCCACATTCAAATAGGAACTGAATGTCCTCTGTGATTTGGCAGCAACTCTTACTGATCTCAACTATGATATGTACTCACTTTGTTGCACTTTGCAGCTCTCTTCAATAGCCTTGTGATCTACTCAAAAATAGTCACTCTCAACCCACTTCTCTCTGCTCTCAACAACAGTCACTATGCTTTGCCACTTTGCTCTCCACAACACACATTCTGCTCTCGACCTTGCTTCACACAGCACAAGCTTAACTCTCAACCTTCTACTCTCTAAGGCACATTCAGCCTTCCACATAGCACACAGGAACTTTCAGCCTTAACTCACAGCACATGCAACTATCGACCTTTACACACAGAGCACAAAACTCTCAGGGTCTCTTTTCTTCTTCTTAGGCACTATTGGACTTTTCACATAGAACTGACTCTCACCTAGCCTTTCATAGTAGCACACACACACATAGCACTTCTCTCTTGGCTCTAACTTGTAACAATGTTTCATTCCCCACATGCTCAATCGAGCTCCTGGGTTTTGTTCCTCTATTGTTCACGCCAATCGATGTTGCTGCACTGTCCTTGTTTAACACTACGCACTATACTTAGGCATGCCTGTGCATTCTGATGTTTGCATCAGGATTGGTCTCTACTAGTGCATTCACATGAGGATGGGCCTCTAAATATCCATACTGTTTTCTCCATACTGAGAATTAATTCTTAGTCCACCTGCTTACTCAAGCTAGGCACAATCCTCTCTATGCTACAACTCTCCCATCACTGAGGCTCTCCATGTTGAGAATTTAATCTTAGTCCACCTGTGCACTCCATTGAGACTCTCCATGCCTCTTCATGGATTACAATACTTTGGCATGGATTTTTTGTTTTGCAGTTATTTCTATAATGTGTGCACGTGATATCTCCAGCGACCAACTCCACTGCCTCTGCATTTACTCTTCAGCTGCTAACCCATCCAACCTTCAAAGTACTGTACTATGCTATCGGGAAATTCACACCACAGTGCTATATCAGAGCTTCCACATTGCAGCTTTACAGTGGTGAAATGTTACACATTTTCGATTGCCAATCTCTGATATTCAAGCCCCTTTTGATTAGTTCCTTGATGTATCTCAGTCATAGGACCGGGTGTTGTGAAGCGCCAACCATATCAGAGCCCCCTTATCGATTATTTTCATCTATTTCCCATATGTCAGCAACCACAAATCTTTGATTGTCAATCTCTGATTTCCTAGCTCCTTTCACTTAGGCTTTTACCATGCATTTCTCACCATCGGACCGAAGGCCATGATCAATCACTTAGCCTTAAGGTGCTTAAGCTTTTAGACTCCAGCCTGGGGCTACACTCCCTTTGTTATGCACTGCGCCCTTAGTTTTCCAAGTTTCTTCTAGACCAAGTGCTAACCACATCAGAGCCTACTTATCAATGTTTTTTAGTTGTTGCACATATGCCAACAACCATACATTGCTGATCACTGATCTCAGATTTCCTAGCTCCCTATTGCTTAGCCCTTGCCGTGCGCTTCTCACCACAGGATTGAAGGTTGTGACCTAAGGCTTATCCTTAAGGCGCTAAGGCTTATAGAATCTTGTCTGGGGGACTTGTTCCCTTTATAAAGCGTCACGACCTTGGTTTCTTTAAGCCTTCACAACCACTTGCTATCTCGCATCCTGTTTCCTGGAAAAATTTCGTTGTGGCACATGAGCCAACCATTGAAAACCTCATATTTTCGATTGCCGATGTATGTGACATAATCAATGCCATGTGGCACTCCCCCAGTGGTGACATGTGTCACTTGAATATGGCCCATTAGGCCACCTGAAACAGTTGAATACACCTGCCACATGTCCTTCCCTACCACCATGTAATGTTGACGTCAACAACGACTTGGCCTTATCAAACCAATTAGATCCTGCCATGTGTCCTCATTGGAGCTCACCACCTGCTTCCATTTGTACTTATCGGAGCCAACTAGACACCTCCACGTGTCCTCTTGGAGGAGAGAGAAAGAGGCATGCCATGCTTGGTTTTGCAGTGATTTCCTTTATAAAAATATTTTTAACTTTGTCGGTGAATTAACACTGGAGGTCCAAATCCCAACATCTTTTTGTTTGTTGTGTCGATCCCAGCCACCAAAGATCACTAATTGCGATTCGTTGGGACCTCCGATATGCAATCTTCCCAGACCTTTGATTCACCGGGAGTTTCGATATGCGAGATCTCTAATCGCTAATTGGAAAAATGCATTTGTTGTGCGATGCACCTTTGAAGCTCTAACTGTCGATTGTTGGGACCTCCAATTGCTGATTTCTGAGATGGTAGACTGCTACTACTCTGATATGTGATATTCCTCCATGCTTAAGGCTTTAAACCCCTGAACTTCAACAGATCATAACTTTTGAACCATAAGTCCATTGTTGGACTTCCACATATCGTTGGAAATCTCTTCCCGAGAAATTTCAAAAAGAGAGGATTCAATTAGCCTTTGAGCCCACCTTCTACCTCAAAATATGGCTCCAAAGTCAATTCCAATCTTCTGCTCCTGAACTCTTTAGAAAACTAGGAAACACACCCACAATGTGTCCTTAGCATGAGGCCTAAAGCTCTCATGGACTTCCATCCCGGGTCATCACTGTAATAATCATTTTATGGATTTTCCAATAAGCCTTCTACTATGATGATTTTCTACATGAAGCCTGCAGTTACCAAGAGATTCCTCCTTAGCCATCATTGCCAACATCTACTGCAACAAGCAACTGAGCTTGTCTGGTTGGCATGAATGCCAACACTCCTGCCAATTGTTAGGCAGGCCAACTGCCCAACATAACTCCTTAGATGATATGAAAAAAATGGTTGTTGTTTTTGACTTCGAAGAGGTTTAAAAGGTCAAAAAATTTAGACCCCATTTCCATAAATGGACTTTGGAGGTTGCATCAACATAGTAACTGCCTCCTTCTACCCTTAGCAGAGGCTAGGGATAGTAGGGGTTATGTTACAGAGAAGTATCAAAGCTTCCACATTAAACACTTAGACCTTAGACCTTTATATAATTGGTGTATTTCTAAATTCTTGGGATGAATGAGCATGTGAATGCTTATATGCTATGAGAGATTTTGGGGAAATACCTATGTTTCTTGTGTTACATAGCATATATATATAGATAGATATATATATATAAGTTGATTGGATGGGAGAATCCCATGGTCTGTATGCTATAAGACAAAAAGCATCGATGGATTGGAGGTATAATGTTTGTGAGTCTATTAGAGAGTCAAGAGTTTTGATAAGCACCTTTTGTAGGTGTTGGTTTTAGCACTATGATCATGGACTATATGTTGATTGTTTTCATGTGCAAGTGAATGCAAGATGTCGCATTGTAATGGAATGGTTATGTGTTAACTTAAGATTGCATGCATGTACTATGATTCATTTTGTAAATGTGAAAAATATAAGGATGATAGATGCTAATGTGACATATGGTTTCCTAACTGACTTCCTTGAGATTGCAGATGCCATGGATGGTGATCTTGGTAAATAGGTCGATTTTAATTATGTTATTGATCTGAATTAGTGATTGAATTATAAAATATGTGATGGCATGATGGTAACAGGTTGATATGTGTATATGTATTCTAAATTTCAAAACCAAGTTAATGTATATGATTAAAATTGTGTATTGGTTTGAGAAATGTTACTAATAACAATTTTAAGGGTATGTGAACAGCTGCAGGGTAGCGTGCTTGGAGTATCATGCCAAGATGGAAGTTGGTATAATTATCATATTTCAGAAATACACTAACAAATGAGTGCATGTGGCAGCATATAACAATACTCAATGGTAGTGAAAGGGAGCATGTATTGTGGCATGGTACAATAGGATATGGACCCAGTCCATCAAGAATAAGAAAGAGTGAAATCGCTCCAAACAAAAGAACCTTCCAGAATTTGGAGGCTGGGCTCAAGGACTTGAGAGCTAAGCTTAGGGATTTCAATACTAAGTTTAAAATCTACAAGGTAGAGAATTAGAGGCTTGCTAACAAGCCAAAAGGATAAATCAAATTTGAATAGCATACTGCGACAGAACATGTCTTGCCTTTGAGGGTTGTTGCAATACACTCCCAGTCTCTGAGTTATGGACAAAAGTCCTTTTTTCAAGCCCAAGAAGAGGCCTTATGAGGATGAAAAGGAAAATAGAATATTTCCCTATTGGCATTGTAGAGGGGAACACTTAAGAAATGATTTTCCCCACAGGCAGAAAAAGGAGGAAATCCCTTGTGAGCGATAGGGACATGAACCAGTAATGCAAGGTGTCGAGCATGAAGAGGGAGCATCCCCTCCAACCTAGTGATACATGCTTATGCATTAAGGTAAAAAAAAGTGATTTCCATGTGTAATACTATGAGGGAAATTGGGACTTCAAGGTTTTTGTAAACCTTGGGGAGAGTCTCGGATTGGTGTTTGTTGCATATATATGTGTGTGTGTGTGAGTGTGTTATGGTCGAGAGCGCCATGAAAGCTAGACTTAGGGGCATGGAACCAATTATTGGGAACTATTTTATTTTAATGTTGATATGCTACTCTTTTAACTTTTAACTGTATGATTTGCTATCATTTGATTATTGATTATGCATGGCCATGATGTTTTGTCTTTGATTTTCCCTATGATTTTTGTTATGAATTTCGTTTTTGTAAGATTTCCCTTCGTTTTCCTCTTGAATTTACCTTCTGATTTTCATGATTAGGGGCCTTGGGACAAAATGATTAAATGTGGAAGGGAGGCCACGAAGCTTTGGAAGAGAGATTGAGAGGACCAACGAAAAGTATGACCTAAGGGAGGCCCTGCACATAGCTAAGGTGCATGAATGAAATAAGTAAGGTTGGAAAAGGAGGTAATGTATAATTGGAATGAATAACGATCTGTTGAGATGGCTCTAAGTAATAAGAAACTTTAATCTAAGTGATGGTCCTAGAGAAAAAAAAATGGGGGGAGGGGGAAGGCATCATTGGAATATGTTGGATAATTACTATTGAATATGGCAACAATCATAAATGAAAATGTAAGTGGATAGAAATTGCCACATAACAGAATGTGAAGCAAAAAGTTAAAGGAAGGAATTGTGGAAAGAGAGTTCCCTTGACTAATGCATTCTTTGCTTATATATAACGAGTTATCTAACCCTGATTTTATGTGACACAAGTCAATATTTGTTATGTCCATGACTGAGTGGAAAACAATATGAAATCCAAGTGGGATCGATTGGTCCTTGGGATAATGGACAGGGCTATGTCATCCATGAAACTGACACAAAGGAATTTCTCTTGACTTAAATTTATTTACATATGTAAATCTATGATATGTTTGTGATCATGTTAATGTTTGTATACATATATGAATGTGATTTTGATTGGCAAGTTCTTGTCAAGGGTCATTCTTATGGAAGAATGACAGTTTATACTTATTTGAAGTATGAGTGGCATGAAAATATTCCCAGTTGTGTGAGGAATCAATTGGGAAAGAGGTAGCCTTGGGTGATTTATGATTTTAATAACAAGTGATCAAGACTCTTATATTATGTCCATGTTTACCTTATGGACAAGGAATTTTGAAATATATATTAGAAAATAAAGAGCGGTGTGATCTACGACATGTTGAGACAACAATGGACAATCAACTACAAACTTGAGATTTGGGCTGAGGATGCATGTGGCAAAGCATGGAAAGAGACAACTATATATAATCTTTATATATATATATATATATATATATATATATATATATATATATATATATATATATATATATATATATTATATATAATATATATATAATTTCCTGGTTTACAAGAGAAGAGAGTGTAGTCTACGGATTCTTTGTGTATATGTGCATGTGTCTTATCATGTGTATCTGTGCATAGGTTGTGGTTTAATACGTGTATATATGTATGTGTTATGTAATGTGTTTGGAACAAGCAGGTATGGGACTATCTACGCTTGTGTTATGTTATGGGTTTGGGACAGGAAGGTATGGGAATGCCTGGTCTTGTGTGTTATGTTATGCATTTGGGATAAGAAGATATGGGAATAAATGGGCCTGCGAAGGTATGGGATACACCTATAATCCTGTCAACTGAAGACTATTAGGATTGGTAGTGCCCATGTTCGCGGGGTAGCCATTGGGCTTATATATATATCCCCTTCTAGGTTATTGTCGGGATTGGAAACCGAGCCAATGTGTGGAATTTGAATAAGAGAAGAGGAGAGAAGGTGCTAGGTGCTTGTTGGGTTTGGAAACTAGTTCAATGTGTGTACAAGGTCGAAGAGAAAAGAAGGCACTAGGTGCTTTCTAGATTGGGAAACTGATCCAGTTTCTATATGTGAAGAGTAAAGGCCACTAGATACTTGTCAGGTTGGGGAACCGATCTAATGTGTGTGAAGGAAGATGAAAAGAGAAATTCAAATAAAAGTATTAATATTTAATTTTATTTCATGAAATTCATGAAATAGGAACATTCTTTGATATTCTGATTTATAATGACTTGATAGATGAGATAATTTGACTTGTTGTGACATAAAATTGCAAATGTCACCTCATGGATAAGTTGTTAATGAGGTATGACTTAAATTATTGCAATTTAGTTATGATGAAACTCATGGAGGTGTATGTGCTATGATGTAGGAAAGCAAGGAATTTGCTGATTTGGGTGGATGGAGTTGGATACAAGATTGATAGCGGTAGTGATAAAGGAATTAAAGCATGCAGAAGTAGGCTGGTATGAGATTTTAGGGACAAGGCAATTGTGGGACACTATCACCCAATGATACCCACTGATTTCCATGAAGCATGCTATGACTAGTATGAATGTGTTAAGGAAGATACAAGCCTTGGTTTTAAACTCTTCCAATGCAAGGAAACCTTTCCAAGGGATGGATTATAGGAGGGACTGGGAAGTAAAGAAGGGGATGCCTAAACTTGGAGGGTGAGTGAATAGATGGAAGAGGGACTAGGTTTCTCAAGGGAATGGGAAGCAGAGAAGAGGATGTTGAAAAAAAGTTTTTATTTTGGAAAGGGTCATGAGCATGGATTATTGGAATTATAAGCACATTGGGTGTGTTCCAGGAAGAAATGGGCCAAGAAATATTCGTTGAAGAAATATGGAGCACAAGGAAAATAAAATTGGATCATGGAGGTACACAACACTATAGGAAAAGACAAAGGCTATCGAATTGGATTGGGTACAACAAGAGTACCAAGAAGCTACAAAAGAAGCCACAAAAAGTTGTCGATCCAATGCATTTTTTTTTTTATGTCTATTTACTTGTTGAGATGGGACACAAATTTCAGACCTTGATGAGGAGGTTTCTTGGGAGACTAAGGAAGCAATATTAATATCAGTCATGGGCTAACTGATGGCCTTAATGGGGCTGAGTACATGCCTTAATTTAGTTAAACAAGCAGAAAAGAGCATGCATTGTTTGGAAATAGGCTTAAGCAAATGAGGAAAAAAATTAAGAGGCAACATGGGTTGCACTGACATGTTTGATAAACCAATTCCACCAAATTGGAGTGGAAGAAAAAGTTAGGAAGAACATTTCCATGATGAACCGAAAGGGAACCACTACAGTGAAGCACAACAAAGAAATAGAGTCACAATTGAGTATGAGAGAATGTGTGGAATGTAGGAGAATGTTGCAGGGAGAGGAGATAATTACATTTCAAAGGAAGAACGAAGGGAGAGTAACATATGAAGGTTGGAAGATTTTCGCTTTTACAAGAGGGAAAAGAGAAGAGAAATCATTGGGTTGAGAATTGAGAGACTAGAAGAACATATCTAAAGTGAGGATAGTAGTCTCTGGACTCCTAGTACGGTTGGAGGGTGGATATGGTTTTTTATGGATTCCCTTGACAAATCTGGTGGAGGTTTGTTCCTTGGATTGTTGGTAAGGAGAGCTCTCTAGCCTCCTTTGCTTGTTTCTTGGTTTTTACAGTGAGCTTTTTATTCCCAAGATTGGGTCGAACTATTGCGTATATTTCCTTTGAGGGTGGAAGTGTCAAGCCTTTGGATTCCCTTGTTGATTGAGGGTGGATCTTTCGAGCCTCTAGATTCCTTGGTTCATTGAAGGCATAGGTGAAAGCATCTGGATTCCCTTGGTTACTTGAGGGTGGTGGTGAGAGCCTATGGATTCACTTGGTTGTTTGAGGGTGGAGGTGAGAGCATCTGAATTCCCTTGTTTATAAAGTGGGTGGAGGTGGTTGAGCCTCTTGATTCCATGTTTCAGCCTAAGAATGGTAGAGCTACAATTTTCATTGAGTAATTGAAGGGTGGAGGTGGCAGACCTCTATATTCCTTGTGTTTAAATGATTGAATTGAGTAGCTAGTGGGTGGAGGTGGTTAGGCCTCTAGAATCCATGTTTCAACAAGCAACGTTGGTATTATCCTATAAGAACTCCTCCTCAATCTCTGGAATTTAGCTCAATAATGACAATTGCAAGAGAAGCTTGGTTGCAGCTTGTGTAAGGTTGGTGGAAAATTATGGTCCCAATCTCAGTTTCCAGACTCATTTGATAATTATTTCCTCATGCTCTTGTACATCTAAACATTATACACGTGTATGAAGTATTGATGTAATTCCTTGTTGATGTTAAGTCCTATGCAATGATGAGTAATGTTTAACTCCTAAATGGTGGAAATGTTAATGATTGTTTATGTTCCTTTAATGTGAATATCGTGAACTGGCCATAATGTTGATGAGCTATTTAGTTCAACTTCAAGGGACATCATTTTCAGTGTATATTCATGAAAGAATAGGTGAATTTTGTTTTGTGTTAATAAGTTTTTTTATGCCAATTCCCATTGCAACATGACATATGAATTCATGGTATGTTATGAATTGGTTAATGCCCTGAATGACTTGAGTTTGAAGGGTGTGGTTAAATCCTTATTTAAATTAATGTTGCTTGAACCTAATGTGTAACCAGTTGTATACTAGGCCTTGGTATTATTGTTTAAGTTTGGGAACAATAGTTGAAGGTTGAGCTACAAGCCTTAATGCATTCATATTTGTAAATATTGTGTGGGGTTAGAATATTTTGAAGTTTAGAGGGCTAGGTATAAGCCTTGTGGAACCATAGTATCCAACGCTAAAGGCGGAGGCTTGTTACACAGTATTTTGTCACTGTCCCTGTACTGCTCGTTCCTTGATCTCGGAGGACCTCTACAGTGAACCCTACATGATTTCCCTTCATGGGGAAACTCCCATTGTGTTCTTCTTCATGAGCAAAACAATTCCCTTTTGCACCATTTTCCCAAAATCTTCTATTCTTCCTAGTTTACAAGACCAGTGCTAATGGCCCTTGTCCTCCTCGTGCCGATATGCAGGGATTAACATTGTTCCTAGTATTGACAGGAGCAACCTAGCTTTGTCCCAGTCGCATGGTCCTCTTATGGAATTTTTTTTAAATAAAGAGCCGAAGCTTTTAGCTCTAGAAGATTCGTAACGAAAGTTTGGTAAATGGTTTGGCCGGATGGGGTCGAGGATGTCAGTTTGGGCTCCTTTCCCCTATAATGATGGAACTACTTCAAGAGACAAGACCTTCTCCCATGAGAAGAGGATCCATATCCCATCCATTCATGCTATATAAACCTCCCTTTTTCCCAAGCACAAGCTAGTGTTAGTGTTGAAGTGTTAATGTTGGTGTGCTAGTGCTAATTAAGTTTGGAGTAAACAACAAGCTATTCATAGTTGTAGTTGTCTAGTTGTGTGAGGGAGAAGTGTGAATTTGGTTTAGTGTGAAGCCTAAAGGGAAAAGCCTTAAAACTATTATTGTTGAGGCCATCATGGAATGTTAGCAGAAGTGTGTGGGAACCTGGTTTTGTCGGAGGAGAACAACAACGTCAAGGCAATGGATGTAATCTCTTCTTGATTCAATATATATGAAACTATCGATTGATTTCCTACATGATGTGTCATCTTACATGTTCATGGCTTAATGTTTCTTGACTTGTTAAGTAGGTTGAATTACAATTTGTCTATTATTACGGTTGTCGTTTGCTGTTGTTTACTTGTTTAAGGTGTTTGAAGAAGGAAACGAGAGATAGCTGAAGCGAGCAAGCAAGGACATCATCAAATGGGATAAGCGTACTAGGAGATAGGCCCTCTTAATTGGTTATAACCTAAGGAAATATTCCATAGAATATATCAGTTGTGGCTAGACCCATTATTGGGCTAGAGGAATTATTTATGTTCGCACTCATAATTTTACTTCACCACAAATTGGCGATCACACTGGGGATCCAATCCTTTTGTTTGTCTTGTTTGAGATTTCATGATTTCGTGTGAACTTTCTAGTTCCACATTTTCCCTTTGGTTCTGTTTCTTTTCCTCTGCTTAGTGGTCTGAGTTTGAAATTCATAGTAGTAGATCTGGTCCTAGCTTTAATTTATTATTTATTTATTTTTGGTTCCTTCGCAGCGCGCTTAATCCATTGAGTCACGCCGATCAATGCGATATGTTAAAAAACAGTCGCGCCGACCTCCCTCTGGCGCTTGTTGTCAGTTAGGCAGTCGCGTCGATGCCTGTAAGCGAAGATTAGAGTTTGTCCCCAATCTTGGCCAATGTGTTTTGCTCTCATGATTTTGACCCCGTAAGCCTTTTAGACCATTTTTCTCCTTGACTAGAAAGCTGCTTTTCATTTGGTTTTGTTTTCTTGTTGGTTGTCATATTTTTGCTTGATTTCTTGAGTCATTAGGTGGTTAGTGACACTAGGGCATCTAGATTGTCATCCATTCAGCTGATTGTGAACTTAGTGAGTCGAGTTGTTGGCGTATTTACTCCTTGCATTTCATTTGCGGTCTTGTCACGGCTTTGACCTCCATTACACAGGTTTGGAAAGTTTTCGTTTACTTGTCTAAACGTTTCTTTTCTAGCATGGATCACATTGCTTGTCTTGTTTTTGGTAAAGTTGGTGTTTCATTAGTCTGAATGAATTTCTCTTTTTGTGTTTTCATTTACTTGAAGAGCTAATTGTCTCGAAAACTTTTTCATTGAAGTGTTGTATGCGAAAAATTCATTTCGTTGTTTCATGAAAAAGTATGAAATTCTAGTTTGTTGCATCAATATACGATAGTCAGCATCATTAAATACTAGGATTGCATTGGAATTTGAAAAGGAAAATAACTCTTTTGATTTTGAAAGGATTGTTAGAAATGTACTTGTCAGGAAATTAGGAATCAGAATGCATTTTTCATTAGTTTATTTTCTCAAAAAGTGAAGTAGTGAAAGATAATTTTGCTTTCAGTTGCTTGGTTGTTTGCATTTGGTTGTGTTTTCTACCCTCTCTAGTGTAGACAATTCATCGAATTGAAAGGGTCTTGTCTCATTTAGTTGCATTTAAGGTTTTTCAAGTCGCATCGTTAAGGCCTGAAAACTGAGACATAATTCTAGATAAATTTTAAAATGAACTCAATTAACCTAAGGCACATTTGAAATCTAACTATCATAGAAGGTCTAGGCTAAAGACGTGTTTCGACGTCTTTAAACCTAGCAGCTGTCATTAGCTTCAACATTAGACAGTGCTAGTACGGATTTGTGCTCCCTGTACCGTCGAGTATATAATGAGAGACCCCTCTAGGCTGCAATCCTTTATCCATAGGAAGCTGAGTCGGCCGCCTTGCAAACGTGATACACTGAACACAACATTCGGGGAGATTGCTTGTCCGCATTTCTTGGTTCGCTGGGGCTTATTCTGGAGTTCACGGCTACCTGGTAATCCAGTTTACCTAGATCATCCAGAGCAGTCATTTGATCTTTTTGACTCATTAAACTTAAAAGATCATTTGAGCACTTGTCCTTTCGATCTCATTTCCAATTGAAAGCAATACAATCATCTTTGTTTCTTTCTTGACTCGAGAAACAGTCTATTTATGCGTCTTAATAATTAATTTCCCACAATCTGATAACATCCTGTTAGTATTTTCTAGACAAAATCGTGAGTTTCCCTTAAAGAATATTTTAAAGCCTTGAAGTTTATCTCTCTATTTTCTTGTTAACTAAGACAAGGTCATCATGGTTGAACCATTTGGTTCACCTAGTTCCTCTTCTTCTCCTCCGTCTGAAAGATTGCCTGATGAGTCATTTCCTGAGTTGCCAGAGTCACTCGAGGACCAAGGTGTTGAACTTGGAATTGTTCTGAGCATTCAACCTTTGTCATCTCGTTCTTTGCCTACTTTAGATACTGGGTCATCTGCTGATCTTGGCCCAGAATCTCTGGGCAATCCCGTTCAAACTCCTGAGAGTTCGCTGACCATTGACGATAAGCTTAGACTGGTTATCTATCCTCTAAATCCTCTTTTTGACCCTGTTGTGATATCACCACAACATCCCTACAGTCTGTACGATTAGCTAGGTTTTCCTTTGGAATTATCCCCTCGTACTTCTTCGATTGTTCGTTGTCGTTTGTTCCCAGATATGGAACCCGAAGGCAATGCTCCAATCACCTCTCTAAAGGAGTCAGAAATTTCTACTCCACACACTGTCGAGGAGGAAGAACATCCTTTTCCTCTTGAAGGTTTCCCCTATACAGGGAGAATTCCCTCCAGTGTGTCACCTAATTATGTGTCTTTGGCACAGTTGGTTTCAGGTACTCCTAGTGCCTCATCGCTTTATCATAACCTTGTTTGGGCATCCAGTGCCATGCCTACTACAAGTTCGTTCGTTGTGAACTCGACCTCCCAACAGGATGTTACCTTAGTCTCGGTGCAACCCACCCTTCCAAACCCTCTTGTATTGTCTGTCCCAGTTACCCATTCGGTTCAACCGATGGTCTCAAGGAATGTCTCTCTCAGTTCCTCCATCCCTCTAGTCAGTGGCCAAGCTGTGCCATCACATGGAGTGCATAACTTGAATGTTTCTATGGTGTCAGGGGCCACCAATGTGAGTGGCTCACAAGCTCACATGCTCGGTATAAACCAACCTTCTTTTGGCATTATTCAAAACCCTGTTGATCCTGCTAGATCGAGCAATGTCCAATACCAACAAGTTGAAAATCTCGTTGGTCCATCTAGGTCAAGAAATGTCTAGTATCATTAGCCCTATGAGGCTCAGGTCCAATACCAAACTCCTTATTTTCCATATGGTTCTCAAGGAATGGTTAATCAACCTTACACCCTTTAGTTTGGGCAGTAAGTTCAACCTAGCTCATCCACTTTCTAGGGTGGCAATGGCTAGATTCAATTCAGAAATTTTTCAGGCACTGTTCAAGTACCCTTGCAACAACAAGGGAAACCTTTGTTACCGCAAGGGCAACCTTTGTTACAGCAAGGGCTATCCATGCAACAACAAGGGAAAATGATCTCACAAAAAGGTCAACTGCAACAACCACAAGGGCAACCCTTGCAACAATTGCAGCAAACCATGCAGCAACAGATGCAGTATGATCTGCAAACCTCCCAGCCCATGTCCTCGTAGGGCCAACCTTTGGAGCCCCAAGGACAAATTTTGTAGCCGCAAGGCCAACCCTTGCAGCAACAAAACCAACTCGGGCAATGACAATCCTTGTATACATATTAGCAGGGTCAACCCTTGTAATGGCAAGGCTAGGGTCAAGTCCTGTAGTGGCAGGCCCAAAATCCTAATGTCTTAGGTCAACAGGTCCAGAATCCTTTTGGCCAAGGGCAACAGGTACAAAACCCTAATGTCCTAGGTCAACAGGTACAAAATCTTTTGGTCAAGTGCAACAGGTACAAAATCCCTATATCCAATGGCAACAAGTGTATAATCCTTATGCCCAAGGACATTAGGTCTAAAATCCTCTTGTTCAGGGACAACAAGTTCACCACTCGTATGTTCAGGGACAACAGGTCCAATATCCATATGTCCAAGGTCAACAGCCTCAACAACCTTTTAACCCATACATCGCTTATCAACATCCTATGGCGGATAGTTACAAGGTATTCAAGGTCAAAATCCTCCCTATGGCCAAGGTAACCCATAATGGGGGCAACATCAAATGCCGTACGGCCAAAATCCCCCATTGTGGGGCCAAAATCCTTACCAGCAGGGATGGGCTCCTCCGCTTGGACCCGCTTATTGACCTCCAATACCTTTTAGTACTCAATTTCCATTATTGGCCACAGTAGAGTTGCTAGATGTGTCTCGCCTTACGAATGATCCAATTTTTCATTCACCATACTAGCCTCCGGTGCCGTCCAAGATACCGAGCGATTGTCCCAAACTCGATGGGAAAGCCAAGGAAGATCCTCAAGCCCACGTGATGACATATCACCTCTGGTGCTCTTCACACTCTTACGTTGATGATTCCATTCGTCTCCGTCTTTTCCAACGGACCCTCACAGGTGTTGCAGCCAAGTGGTACATCAAGCTTCCTCGAAATACTTACCATGACTTTAACTCTTTAGCCATGGCTTTCCTCACACATTTCTAGTTGTCAGTTCGCTATGAAACTAGCACCTATTTTCTTAGATCGCTTAAGCAAGATACTGTGACACACATCTTTCTAATCACATCCACAAATGGAGATGTAGACGTCACCTAATCAAATTCGATATTGTTGATCAGTTGCTCACCGAATGGTTCACTAAATCGTTTGTGGCCCCAATTGCTTGCGATATAGCTATGGGTGGGTGCATTACCGAAGAACAAGCCATTGCTTGTGCCCAATACTTAGATCTAGTTTATTCTCAGTCTGGCATTTTGTATGAGTTATTACCCGATGCTCCATGGCCATCATCCAATCCAACGACATCAAAGTCGTAGGCTACACCTCCTATCGATGGAGTTATTGGTTCAGTATCCCAAATCCCTGCTAAATATTCTTCCAAACAGAAGTCGGTCTTGAATGCTATTCCCAATAGGTCTTCCCAGAATCCACCTAGCCCTGGTAAAGCCTCAGAGGTCCACGCTGTCCAATCTACTACAGCAGACAAATCCTCAAAAGGTAAGAAGAAAGGGAAAGGCAAGGGTAAAGTCGACGCCCCAAAATAGGGTCCTCCCAAATCATCTATTGTTGAATCTTCACAACGGAAACCTAAGTATCCTTGCCTCATTTGTGAGGAGGATCACTACACCAAGGATTGTCCCCGACGATCCAAAGTTAGTCGTTTGCTCAAAGGGACCCCAACCATCCTTAAAGAGCCATTTCCGTCTCAGTAGACCCAAATGGTAGACCAACCTCAATCATCTACTTCCTCACGATCTCAAGTGTTCATGATGAGTACGCCTATTAATGTGGCTACTAGATTGAAAGATTACCAAACTCCTGCTCTGATAGCCGGGAAAGAGAAAGAAGCCACCCTTTCTTCTCCTGCCCCGAGTTTTGGCCTTCTTCATATCGAGCGCCCTAACCCTGATTCCACTATATGGCCACCCTCTTGAGGTGCACCGTGGAAATCCTCGTACAATCCCAATGCCCGAGCCCCTCAACACTATAATATTGTTGAGGATTTGGCTCAAGTGTCGTCAACTATGTCAGCTCTCGAGGTGCTCCAAAGCCTCCCATCATAGTGGAAATCTTTGTTGTCGTGTATTGGAGGTATTGATCCCACCGATTCCAATTTGATCTGGTTCAATCTAGAGAACCATGTTCTGTGTCTCCCTCATTAGATTGCCTTTCTCATTTAGGTAATCATCAATAAGAAGAACATCCATAGGACTATCATTGATGAAGGAGCTTCCACCTGCATCATGTCAATTGCATGCTGGAAGGCCATCAGTTCTCCTGCTTTGAACCTATCCCTGAACACTTTGGAAGCTTTTGATGGGCGCCATTCGTGACCCTTCGGTGTCTTACCTAACCTTGCCATTGCTTTGGAGGGCAAGACAGTCCAAGTCGAGGTAGAGATTGTTGATGCCAATCTTAATTACAACCTTCTACTTGGCTGGATCCGGACCCATCCTATGCATGTTGTAGCCTCCTCCCTATTCCGCATGATTCGTTTTCCCCATCAAGGGAAGATTGTCACTATCGACCAGCTATCCTTATTTGCCGCTTCCTCCTCGGATGGCAATGTTTTGTACGTCAAGCACACTGGTGCTCCTTATGAGAGTGTGGGGGTAGGTCTTTTCAAATTTTGTCTTAATGGGAATTTTCCACTCCCACCTCTCATGTTGCCTCTGTCAAAATGGTCTCGGTCAAATCTGATCCTTGGATCATACCTTCACTAGATCTTGTTGATACCTGGGGCGAGGTTATTCCGCTTAGTCCTGCCGAAATCAATTACGTGGAAATTGTTTCGGCTTCGAGTTCCACATCCTTTGATTCTTCTGTTTCGAAGACCTCTCTCGATACGTATTCTCAATCCCTATGGCTTGGCACTTTGGAATCACTTGATCCCTTAGCCAAGAATTTCCTTGTTGACAAAGGTATCATGGAAGTAATGTCTCTCGAGGAACCACCTTGGACTGACATTCATCATTGTTCCTCGTTCCTTTCTTGCTCGACGGTCACGTCTACCAATTTCAAAGAGTTCTCTTCTCCATTTCCTTCCATCCCGCTTCTGCCACCGATCATGACTCATGAAGTATGGTCGGAAGGAAATTTGGGTAATATTACCGAAATGATGCTGATTGATATTTCTATCAAGCTTGATATCGTTGAACATATCCATATTGAGATATCTCGTTCTCCAGATGAGTTCAAGACCTATACTCGTCTGTTTCAAGAATTATGTGATGTGTTTGTGTGATCCTACGAAGAAATGCTTGACATTGATCCTAGCATTGTTGTGCACGAAATACCAACTTATCCTCACGTGAAGCCTTTTTTCCAACGGCTCCGCCCAATGCACCTTAGGAAGGCTGCCACTATCAAAGGTGAAGTTGAAAAACTTCTCAAAGCTGGGTTCATTTATCCTATCCCTCTTACAGATTGGGTGTCAAATATTGTCCCGGTAACGAAAAAACAAGGCGCAGTCCGCGTTTGCATTGATTATTGTGATCTTAATCGTGCCTATCCTAAAGATAACTACCCCACTCCCTTCATTGATCAGATCATTGATGAATATGCCGGGAGAGAGAATTTTGCTTTATGGACGGTTTTTCTGGTTACAACCAGATTAACATTGCACCGACCGATCAGGAAAAGACAAATTTTATCTATCCATGGGGTACGTTCACGTACAAAAAGCTCCCTTTCGGCCTAAAAAATGCTGGGGCTACATTTCAGCAGGCAATGTCCTATGCGTTTCACGATATTCGCAACATTGTCCAGCCTTACTTAGATGACCTTCCTGCTCATATTCGTAAGTGCCAACATCACCCTGACAATATTCGGCATATTTTTCTTTGTTGTAGACACTACAAAATTCAGTTAAACCCACATAAATGTGTTTTCTGTGAGAATCTGGACGACTCCTCGACTTTATCGTTTCCAAGGACGGTATTTGCCTCAATTTTCTTAAAGTTGAGACCATTATAAATTTACTCCCTCCATCTTCATTGCACCAAATCCAGAGCCTGCAAGGAAAGGAAAATTTTCTCCATTATTTTATACCCAACTATGCTAGGCTAACTACAGGATTTACCCGGCTCCTCAAACAAGGAACACCCTTTGTATGGGATGCAGTTTCCCAAAAATCTTTCGATGATATCAAGGTTGTCCTCATAAATGCTCCTTTGTTGCATCCCCCAGATTATTATCGATATTACTTCCTTTACCTAGATGCATAGCACCATTGCTATGGTCTTGGTCCAAGATGATGGCAAAGGCAACGAACATGTTATCTACTACCATAGTCATAATCTCCTCGACACTGAAATGTGTTATACCCATGTCGAGAAGTTGGCTTTGGTTGCCATCCAGGCTGTTCAACGCTTTCGACACTACATCCTCTTACACATGACTACGATGATTTCTGAATGCAACCCCATGAACTACATCCTGACTCGTTAGTTGCTAGGGGAAAGTACTCTAAATGGATTTTCATCCTACAAGAATTGAATTTGGTACTTCTACCAAATCTAAGAAGTCACTAGTTTTTGCCGACTTGATTTGTTCCGTTCCTTCTAAGTCTCTCCCTACTGGTGCAGATGAACAACTCTTGGACGAGACTTTCTTCTTGATCAACACCCTTGATCCATGGTATGGTAATATCATCGTGTATCTCTAGACGTCCATGTTCAGGTCCACATTGACTAAGAATGGTCGCCGAAGGATTCAACATCACTCCCAACCCTACCGTATTATTGGCAATACTTTATACCCTGTCAGTGTCGATTTAATTCTTCGTCGATGCCTTACACTCGAGGAGGATGAAATAATTCTCAATGACTGCCACTCCAGGGCATGTGGTGGTCATATGTCTGGCTATGCTACCGCTCAAAAAATCCTTCATGCTCGTTATTTTTGGTCGTCCATTTTCGAGGAATGCATCCTTACTGTTCACAAGTGCCATGAATGCCAAATTTACCAATGCAATATGCGTGCCCCACCTGCTCACATACACCCGCTCATTACCGTTGGTACTTTAGCCAAATGGGGCATCGATTATATGACATGTAACCCTCATTTGGTTGGGAGGCATGGCTATATTATCGTTGCTATGGATTATTTCACCAAATGGGCTGAAGGATGCCTACATACTCTGCAGACGGTAAAACGACGGCTCAATTCCTTTTCAATCATGTTATTTCCAGGTTCAGCTTACCTCAAGCCATTGTCATAGACCATGGCTCCCATTTAAGAGATTACATGATGGTTGAGATGACATCTGAATTGGGTTTGCGCCACGATGGCTCAACCCCGTATTACCCTCAGGCCAATGGCCAAGTTGAAGCCATGAACAAGGTTTTGGTTACAATGCTTCAGCAAACCATTGGGATGCACAAGTCAAATTAGCATCACATGCTCTTTTCAGCTCTATGGGCTTACCGAACCTCGTCCAAAGACACAACTGGTTTCACGCCATTCCAGCTAGTCTACAGTATGGAAGCAACATTACCGATTGAATGCGAGATTCCTTCACTCAAGCTAGCAATCGAACTTCTCCCTGAAACATCACCTTAGGAAGAGCACCTTTTATATTTAGAACGACTGGATGAGGCTGGTCGACTCGCTGCTTTGGTTATTGAAGCACAAAAGAAACAGGTCAAGTCCCATTTCAATCAGTCAGTCTTCCCTCGTGCATTCTATGAGGGTGATTTGGTCTTATTGTACAACCAAGCTAATGATAAGCTGGGGGCAGGCAAGTTCGAACCCATGTGGCGTGGGCCCTACATTGTGAAACGTGTTTTGCAAAAAGGGGCCTATGAGCTTATTGATTATGAAGGCAATCCTCTGGATAAGCCCCGAAACGGGCTTTACCTCAAGAAGTACTATGCTTAGGTCATCTTGCATGGTTACTTGTGTACATTAGTGTGTCATTCATTTTTGTGCAGTGTGGTTTGGTGTGTTAGTTTTCAAACAACTTTCCTATTTTACGATGCTTTCCTTGCTTTGCAGATGTCTATGATTCCCCACATCAGTTTTGCTGATGGTGCTTGCCGTAGTACCGGAACCTATCATCCGCGGCATGGGCTATCTATGACCCTAATGGTGAGTTGATTGATCTTCAAGGTATCTACTTAGGTCGTACAACTAACAACATTGCTGAATACAGTGCGGTCATCAAACTATTATCAGAAGCCATTGCTCTTGACATTCGAGAGTTGGTTGTCAACCTAGATTCAGAGCTTATCGTCCTTCAACTCAACGGGAAATATTCCGTCAGAAACCTTCAAATATTGAGAATATATTTCCGTATTCGTCTACTCGAAAGAAATTTTGATTACATTACGTATCATCATATTCCTAGATGCATGAATACATTGACAGATGTATTAGCTAATTATGTGTTGGATAGACATTTACGAAACACGTGAAAAGATAAAACAAACCATTTGTACGATAGTAAGCAAGAAAATATAGTATATATATATATATGGTGATAATGTTTGATACATCAAAACCCCAAAAAATAATATGTGTGTCCAAAATAACATTAGCAGCTCGCAGGCCTCATATATCCGTGGCACATAGGCCTAAAAACAAAATTTAAATGCTGGACCAAGGAATTAATCATCATGGTGATCGTGGTAGCATGAAATAGCTCGTGCAACACGAGTCAACAACTGGCGGATCCGATCCAATACTCCCACTGTGTGTCTCTGGTACTGGCGAGGAATGTCTCCCACTTGAGCATACTCTGGGATACCATGAGTCAACCCCTCAAGGTTCCTCACGATCTCCTCCTCATTGTCATTCCCCTCCTGATAAGGAGCAACAACATCAATCGGGCGGGCGATGCGCCTGGCTATTGGGGACATCCCAGCAGGACACTCTGGTCCAATGTCTGCATTAACAAAGCGAAATGTTATAAACACATACATATCAAAACAATTAAAAAATCACAAAATAAAAAAAAGTGATATTCTACATTCATCATCAAAATCCTATCCATTTGGTAGCGGCAAGTCTAGATCTCCACGGAAGTTAGTGCCACTGTATGTCTAGTCCTCCACGATGATCTTCTGTTGTTGTAGCCATGAAAAAATGTAGGTCTGTACGGCATGTGCTAGCCCCCAATGATCTTGGGCATTAAATGACTCCAGCGGGCCATCTACAGGTCGTGTGGCATGCATGGGAGGATCTACCTCAGTCAATTGGTACTGGAACAATGGCACCCGTTCCAAGAAAAAGGTCACTATTATAGATCCAAAGCAAAAATGCTTCAGATTCCCCGCCTTAGCTTTGGTTAGATGGCGTTTTATGTTGATCTTCATGGCCTCTGCCCTATTGAATATCGTCGATGTTGTGCAGTTGATAGCATACAAGAACTTCAACTTGTTAGTCTTGGCGCTGCCTAGGACCTCGCCACTCTGTTGATAGTCAACAGTAGCACTCTTAGTGTTAGATCTCGAACAATGGAAATCTCAATCTTCCCACTCTTGGATTTGAGGGCTTCAGGGCAGTGTTTGGCAAGCAACATAGATATGGTTGCCCCAATCGGTCATGACCCATATAAGTTGATTGGTTCCCCTCTTCGGGACAGTCCTGTGATGACATATATGTCTAAAGTTTCTAACTCTAGCTCTTGGTCACCAATGACAAATATCTCCCTATTTATGTCCTAGAGACTAATCAGGTACATAAGCAACTCAAGTTGGGCCCGCATCCTTGGGGTGAGAAATTATTTGAGGAGCCCATAGGCCCTCAATGCTTCTAGGAAATTTGGATCATTCAGTGCCTGGGTGTCCACATCCTCATGCTCCTGTTCTCTCCAGTCTACCATTTTCATCGATTCTTTCCTACAAAAGCCATAGATTTGAGTCAACAATCATTTTTTGCCCATAAATTTCAAGTTTTAACGATGGTTTAAAGAGGAAATAGGGTTTTTCCTTATTCATAGTGCTGATGCACCTGTTTTAAAAATAGTTGCGTCAAAGGCATGATAGGCCGTGTTAATTACCCTCGGTCGGTGTGATTTCGTGCCCGAAAGTTGTTCCGACCAAGGGCGAAAAACTTTTGATAAATCCTCCCTCAGAAATCCTAAAAATGGTTAAAAGCACAAATAAATGCTATGAGAATGAAGCTTAAGGCTTTGGCTCTTACCTGTAACTAACAACTCGACGAATGACCTCCCGGATCTCCCACAATCTGCTCTGGAACAATTAGGGTAAAAGTGAGTAAAAAGTCTTTCACAACAAGGTAAAATATTAAATGGTAAAAAATATTTAATTTTCCTCCTTTTTATTCAGTTTTTCATGAAATATTAGGTTTTTGTGAATATTTTGACCTATTTTGCCTCAATAATTGGATAATGCACTATAGCCTTTTGTGCAGCGACATGTGATAGATGTTTGATGATGATGTCGAGTCACACTTCAACTCTTTTCTCGACTCATAAAACTCATATGAAAATATTTCCGAGTATTTTTCCCTTTTGACTCGTAAAAGAGAATAAATGAGGGGTTCTCTTTCAAGCTCTTTTCCGACCCTTTAAAAGAGAAAAGATGGTCGATCCCTTGTCATTTCAAACTCGTTAATGGATGCGAAACGTCGTGTGCCCATTATAAGTTTACCCCTTTTTCGAGCTTGGATGCACTATTTATGAAAAGGGTACTCCTTGACTGAAATGGTCAAGCGGTTTCCTCAAGTATTGTTTTCTATATTTTCGGGCTCGAGAGAGACAAATGTACGAAAAGGGACCATGTGGAGTTTTATTTTCCATGTCTTTTTCAAACTCTTTAAACGTGAAAAAGATACCGAGTTATACCTTTGTCAGACTAGTTAAAATATTAAACGACATCAGATTCGTCATCATGACGAACATGAGCTTCTCCTTCCTAGGGTTCATTAAACTTACTAGGTCGGATTCATCTGAAGGATGAACTATAGTGCAAGCATATGCTATCCCCTTGAAGCTTTCAATTAAAAATAATTGGGGTACCTGCGAGGAATGATGGGGGGAAATTTGGAAATCTAATTTGTATCGTTGACCTTCCCAGGTTGGGCCGTTCATTTTTGCCTTCCATTTGATCTCTGCCACATCATCATGACCACCAATCCTATGGATCCAAAATCTACCAAACTTCCAGTTGTGTCACCAATATGTTGAAGAGTTTTCCTTTTGCAGTTACACTTACCCTCAACTCTCTGTATCATCCCAAATCATTTTGCATCCCTTTGTCTCATGTCGATGATGTGGGATAAATTATGGACCTCCTTCGACATGGTCACTTCCTGTCGACTTCAGCTCATTATCTAGGAAGTTGACCAAGAGACTACCTTAGAGCTTGCATGCCCTAATGGAAAGTTCTTCGCACTCGACGACAAGTTCACATCATTGGATTTTGATTGAGTGATTTCACGGGTCTTCGAATTCAGTTCCTCTGTTCACATTCCTTGGATTATGTTGATAGTACCTTGAGGACCATTGACACTATTGGTGGTTTCTCTTGTGCTTGTTAATAGTTTACATCATTGATTGGTAATCAAGAGGCTTTCTAGCATGTTCAATGTCAACACATCTATTCACATGTTAGGATTTGTAATTTTATCAGGTTGTGTTGGAGCGCAAGACCCTGGGCTCAGATCACAAAAAGTCTAGGTTGCGAAGTGATGTGACATGGTTGTGTTGATATACATGTCTCTTTCAAATGGACGGTTACGACCATACCATAAGTTATCATATGTGATCCTTCTCATTATTAGATGGCTGTGAGCATACCTTGGTTTCATTATGATCCTCTTTGATGGACGACAAAGCCTATGCCTCAATCCATTCACATGATCATTCTCTGGATTGCTGCATCCATGCCATGATTCATATATCATTTGATGGAGTTCTTGGTTATGTATATGTATCTGTACTTTCTTGTAGGTTTTCCTACGTTCCCCGCACTGATTCATAAAGAATTTCATCCCTCACTCTAGTTCGGCCTTCATGCTTTAGGGGGCATATGTTACACTACATTTTGTCACTATCCCTATACTCCCCATTCGTTGATGTTGGAGGACCTCTACAGTGAATCCTACATGCTTTCCCTTCATGAAGAAACTCCCAATGTGTCCCTCTTGATGAGAAAAACAATTCCCTTTTGCACCATTTTCCCAAAATCTTCTGTTTTCCCCAATTTACAAGGCTGACGCTAATGGCCCTTGTCCTCCTTGGCCAATATGCAAGGATTAATGCTGTCCCTAGCGCTGATCAGAGCGACTGAGCTTTGTTCCAGTTATGCTGGTCCTCTTATGGAAAGCTTTTTAAATAAAGAATTGAAGCTTTTAGCTCTATAAGCTTTGTAATGGAAGTCTGGTAAATGGTTTGGCCAGATGGGGTCGAGGATGTCAGTTTGGGCTCCTTTCCCCTATAATGATGGAACTACTTCAAGAGATAAGACCTTCTCCCATGAGAAGAGGATCCATCGCCCACCCATTCATGCTATATAAACCTCCCTTTTTCCTAAGCACAAGCTAGTGTTAGTGTTGAAGTGTTAATATTGGTGTGCTAGTGCTAATTAAGTTTGGAGTAAACAAAAAGCTATTCATAGTTGTAGTTGTCTAGCTGTGTGAGGGAGAAGTGTGAATTTGGTTTAGTGTGAAGCCTAAAGGGAAGAGCCTTAAAAATATTATTGTTGAGGCCATCATGGAATGCTAGTAGAAGTGTGTGGGAACATGGTTTTGTCGAAGGAGAATGACAACTTCAAGGCAATGGTTGTAATCTCTTCTTGATTCAATATATATGAAACTATCGATTGATTTCCTACATGATGTTTCATCTTACATGTTCATGGCTTAATGTTTCTTGACTTGTTAAGTAGGTTTAATTACAATTTATCTATTCTCACGGTTGTTGTTTGCTGTTGTTTACTTGTTTCAGGTGTTTGAAGAAGGAAACGAGAGATAGCTGAAGCGAGCAAGCAAGGAAATCATCAAATGGGATAAGCGTACTAAGAGGTAGGCCCTCTTAATTGGTTATAACCTAAGGAAATCTTCCATAAAATATATCAGTTGTGGCTAGACCCATTATTGGGCTAGAGGAATTATTTGTGTCCGCACTCATAATTTTACTTCACCACAAGGCCCATTTATTGTCACATTGCACATACATTCTATATATAGTATGAATGTATGTATGTATAACTAGAACTATAAAACCACGTTAAATGCCAAAATTCAATATAACACAGAAATTTGGTTTTGCAGGAAAACAAGGTCTTCGGTGGGACCCCAGAGCACATAGGTTGGTGACATGGCACTCATGTGTCATGACACCATGGCACCCTAATTCGACTGTTTGGCAAGTCCAAAGGTATTAAAGCCAAGTGAAAAATGACACTTCCAGAGGAGGCCACATGAATTGGGTGATGCCAACATGACATACTTGGGCCTTAAAAGTCTGGCAGTAAACTGGTGTCGATAGACAAATAAATTACGTGGCAATTGTCCAGAAATCATTAGGAACTAGGTTGTAGGACATGTGACATTGGAGGAAACCGACAAAATTGGCAACAAAAATGAGTTAGGATGGAGATTATATCTAGAATGTGATAGAAAGGTTGTTGTCCCAGAGTGTCAGCTCACTAGTGAAAACCACAAGTGCGTGCGAAGTGTTGGCAAACAATGACAGAGGCCGACAGAAAGAAGTATTGATGGAAAATGATGGGAATTCATCAGATCATCAACCATCAAGAAAATTCGATGCCTTGCTAAGGTGCATAGGGTCGGGGTTCTAATGGTGAAAAACCTTGATAGATGGAACACCCTCTTGTCTGTTAACGTAAATAAATTGTCGTCTTGCTCTCCTAGACCCATCGACATGATTTAGATAGAGGCGCTAGGAGTAATGCCTAAGGCTTTAAGCCAAGGTTACATGGAAAATTGCGGAGGAAGCACCATATGAATGACAAGGTGCTCGTCTAGACAACCATGTGGGTTCCATGTGGCATGCCAAGAGGTCATGACCAAGTTTGAGAGGCTAGATTTTAAATGGTTGTAAATTTTGATCATGGAACCCATTTGAGACAAAATTTATATCATTGGAAAGGTCTTGATTAGACGAGCACAGTGGCGTTGTTTGTTTTGTACTTTTAAGAGTTGGAAAAATGTCAAAAAATTTATACCCCATTTCCATAACTAGACTTTGGAGGTTAGGTCAACATATAACTACCTCCTTGTACCCTTAGTAGGGGCTAGGGATAGTAGGGGGTATGTTATAGAGTTATATCAAAGCTTCCAGGTTCAACACATGGACTAGATGGGCTCTATTGTAGAAGAAATGTAGATAAAGGTTTGACCCTAGACCTTTGGAATAGTGGTGTATTTTTACACGTTTGAGATGAATGAGCATGTGAATGATTATATGATATGAGGGATATTGGGGAAATCCTGTGTTGCTTGTGTTGCATATTAACATAGCACATTAACATGAAAAAGACTCTGAGTTTTACCTATGTCAGACTCGTTAAGCCCTGACGGCATTGGACTTGTCACCATGATGAGACTCGAGCTTCTTCTCCCTAGGGCTCGTTAAACTATCACTAGGTTGGATTCGTGTGAAGGTCGAACTTAAATTACAAGCATATGCTATCTCCTTCAAGATTTTTTTTCAAAAATAATTGGGGTACTCGTGAACAATGGTGGGGGAAAATTTGGAAGTCATCATTGGTTACTTGCGGCAGCTAGTCACTCTTGAACATCGACACTTTTGCTTCTTATCGGGTTGGGATATCGCCATATCATCAGTTGGCCTTCCAGGGTTTTGGGTTGTAATTTTGCCTCATTCCATCTGATTCGTGTTATCTCCATCAAGCCTCTGATCCCTTGGTACCAAAATGCTACCACATTCCAGAGTCATGTCGCTGATATGTTCAAGACTATAATCCTTCTGCATTTTACACCCTTACCTCCTGCTCTGATACTCTGCTTCACCATCTACCACTTGTTCCTCGTCTCGTGTCGTTGACGGGGGAAACATTATGGCCCTCCTGCGATGGATCATCTCTTGTCGACACCAGCTCATTATCCAAGAGATTGATCTAGAGATCCCCTTTGGTACCTTGGAGCTTGCATGCCTCAATGGCAAGTTCTTCGCACCTGACAATAGACTTTCATCATTGGTCTTCGATTGGGTGATTCCATGGGTGTTCGACTTCAACTCATTTTTCACACTTAGTGCATTGTACTGGATAGTACCTTGAGAGCCATTGGAATTTTTGGTGGTTTCTCTCGTGCTTATTAACAGTTTTCATCATTGACCGGTAATCAAACGACTTTCTATCATGCTCGACCTCAACACATCTATTCACATGCTAGAATTTGTACTATGATCGGTTGAGTTTCAAGACCCCGAACTAAGATTGCATATGTTTAGGCTGCGTGGATTGGTTCATGATTACATATATGAATCTTTGATGGATGGCTACGACCATGCCTGAGTCTTCATGGATTGCTGCAACCATACCTTTATCATTATCATGGTCTTGTCAACTGGATGGCTGCGTCCATACCACAAACCTAGTCTCCTATGTCTTTTGGATGGCTGCACCCATGCCTAGACTATATGTATTTCACTATCACAAATTTCGAGGTTCTTTTCTAGTTCAGACAATTTCGTAAAGCATTTCACCCCTCCCACTCTCTCGGACTTCATGCTTTAGGGGGCATCTGTTACACAGTAATTTGTCACTGTCCTCATCTCAGTCCCTCTGCTGTGTCATGCGTCAGATAAACATGTTCATATCTTCCCACTGATATAAGAAGATTAAGAAAATGCCTTTTAATGCTACAAATTGACCCTTATCCCTAAGTGTATGCGTTGTCGCGAGTAAATCCTTAATATACGTGATGATCCCATGTCATAAATGGTCTCATCGCGACTCCGTCGCAGGTGTACATCTGTTTCCCGCAACGGTCAGATTTCTAGACCCAGCGCAAGGTTATGAGCTATATGTAGTGACATTGGGTCTGCGTACATTGCCTCCTAGCGATGCCATCTCGAGGACTTACTTTACGGCTAGCAACGATCCATATTGGGTGAATTTGTTCCAACAGTCGACCTTCTGGATGTCTCTAGACTTGGTTGTTGGGTCAGTTTGGGTCGCCCTTCCCCCTCTAGAATGGTAGTTCCGTTTTTTGTGCTACCTTCCTTGAGGATGAGCTCCTCCTCTCTCATTTCATGGAGACTCCTTCTCCTATAAAAGCACTCACCTTTGCTATGATCTGTTAGTTCTTTTAGTTGGGCAGTGCTGCTAGTGCTTTTGAGTTTGATAGATAGCTAGTGTGAGTGTGACAAGTGTGGGATTGTTAATAGCTTGTGAGAGGTTGTGGAGTGCCCTTAACTTTGTATTCAAGCTTATGAGTGAGAGAGAGATATTGTATGTTGGGAGACCCATCCTAGAAGAGTGAATGCTTGGAGAAACATACTGGTTGGACCCTCCGAGAAGGCTTGCGACGTCAAACAGGGCACTATTAGGGTATGTGTTGATTATAGCGACATTAATCGTTCCTGTCCCAAAGATAACTACCCTACACCTTTCATTGACCAGCTCATTGATGAGTGTATGGGGAGTGAGATTTATTCATTTATGGATGGTTTCTCTGGTTACAACGAGATCAATATATCGCCTGCAGATTGACAGAAGACCGCCTTCATCTGTCCGTGGGGTACTTTCACCTATAAGCAAATTCCTTTCAGTCTAAAAAATGCTGGTGCTACATTCCAACGTGCAATCTCTTATGCGTTTCATGATATTCAGCACATTGTACAACCTTACCTATATGACCTTTAGGTTCATTCAGTAAAGCGCCAAGACCATCCAAAACACCTTCGTGAAATCTTTCTTCACTGTCGACACTATCATATTCGCCTTAATTCGCATAAATGTGTCTTCTGCGTTGAATCAGACAGACTTCTTGGGTTTGTCATCTCCAAAGAGGGCATCTGCCTGGTTCCCCTTAAGGTTGAAGCCATCTTGAATCTTCTCCCCCTACCTCTTTACAACAATTGCAGAGTTTGCAGGGTAAATAATTTTTTTTACGCCGTTTTATTCCAAACTATGCTGAAGTGGCCAAAGGCTATACGTGGTTATTAAAATAGGATACCCCTTTTGTTTGGGATTCTGTTGCACCAGAGTCATTCGAGCAGCTCAAGGCGCTCCTTGTTTCTGCTCCGTTGTTACATCCCCCTAATTATCACCGTGACTATACTCTTTATTTGGCCGCTGCCGATAGCACCATTGGCATGGTTCTGGTCCAAGACGACGATGATGGTACTAAGCATGTTGTCTACTATCTCAACCACAATCTACTCGATACAGAAACTCGATATGCCTATGTCAAGAAGTTGGCCTTGGTCGCCTTTCATGTTGTCCAACGTTTCCGTCACTATATATTGTTGCGCACCACGACGGTGATTTCTGACTGCAACCCAATGACGTACATCTTGTCATATCAGTTACTGGGGGGCAAGTACTCAAACTGGATTGTCATCCTTCAAGAGTTTGACTTGGAGTTCACTACAACCAAGTCTAAGAAATCCCTCGTTTTCGCTGAGTTTCTCTTCTCCCTACCATCCGCAACCAGTTCCTCTCGATCCGAGGACCATATTCCAGATGAGTCTTTGTTCTTGATTAGCAAAATCGATCCATGGTACAACGATATTATTGTCTACTTTTAGACGTCCTCCTTTCATCTTGATTTATCTAAGGATGCTCGACGACGTATTCGCCATCATTCGCAACCCTATCACATTATCGGGGACACCCTGTATTGTGTCGGCGCTGACTCCGTTCTCTGCCATTGTCTGACATTCGAGGAGGCCGAACGAGTCTTGAATGACTACCACTATGGAACTTGTGGTGGTCATATGTCCAGGTATGCTACTACTCAGAAAATCGTCCATGCTGGTTATTTTTGGCTGTCTATTTTCAAGGACTGCATTCTTTCCATTCGCACTTGTCATGCGTGCCAAATCTACCAACGGAAGATGCGTGCGCCTCCTGCTCCTTTGCACCCTGTTATTACTGTCATCCCTTTTGCCAAATGGGGCACACTATCCCTAGTGGAGCCACTATTATCACCCTAAAATTTTGTTTCTAAACTTTGGAAAGTTTTCCTTGTTTCTAGTCATAGTCTTATAGGTTTTGAGTCATCTTATCTAAATAAGTGTCATTCTCTTTTCCAAAAAACGTTTCACAGCCTCATTCCATGTCCTAGAAGCCTCACCATGTGTTTTGACATCAGTTTGATTCTAAAGGATTGATGTTAGTCTTGGTCTAGTCTCTCCATGGTTGTTTTAGAGTCTAAGATCTAAAAGGGAGTATTGTTTGTATGGTCAAATAGGTTAAATACTCTGTTCTTGCTTATCACTAGTCCCACATCACACATAAGTTCCATGTGTCAAACTTATGTCAAGGTTTCCGTAGTGCAAAAATCACTCTAGGAGATTTCGTAGCGCAAAACCTAGAATTTTCACTAACTGCGCTACGAAATCGGGGATTCTGAACTAGGAGTTTTCATAGCACGCTACGAAACCCCTGAAGCAGCCTGTTTCAACATAAAAGACTACGTTTTTTGCTTTTACTAGTCAACTTCCAGAAGGGTTCCTGAGCAGCTGAGGACTCGATATTCAAACCTGAAAGAGGTTTTTCTTCCTAACATACTTAAATACAAAAAAGTCTTTCAGTTTCTTAAAATTCATTATGAGGTGGGAGAAATTTATGGTTAAACTTGCATTATGAAACTGCTGAAAGTCAAGCTTTGTCTTCTCGTTTGAGCAGTCTTTCTCAAGATTAGTTTCTAGTCACAGGAAAGGGTATTTTGGAATTTTGAAGGAGGTTTCTATTCATCAACTCTCCAAATACAATAACCTATCTCACTTTCTTCATAAGTGTTTTCGGTTGGGAGATATTAAGCTTTCTTTGAAACCCTAATTTCAGAGAACAATTTTTTCTTGTTTTACACGTGTTTTTCAAAGACATATTCTGGACAGCTGGAGAAGTGTTTTTTAAAAAAAAGAGATGTTTTTCTTATAGATGGCATGGAATACAAAAACCTCCTTCAGTTTCGTAAAATATGTCATGGATGAGAAGATAAAGGATTTGTCCCACGTGCCAATTTTCAAGGATCCTAAACCTAAAAACAGGGAAACATGTTCCCTAATTTCTAGGGTTTATCATCAGCAGTAAGGTGACAACGTGGGAGGATTAATCAAATTCGACCTCATGAGGTTGTAGCTGTCAAATAATTCTTTCAATGTTTAGATAAGGTTGTTGTATCATAATAAGGAGTTACACTCCTAGTTGTATTAGGTCACTAACACTGCTAGTTAACAACTAGTTCTAATTAATGGTTTGTTTTATGGTTAGAATAGGTGTCACTCATGGAAAATTTGAATTCTCTTGATGAGGAATGAAGGAATACATGTTGTAAATGCTATATATAAAGCAAGAGGTCGAATTAGCAAAGGGTTGGAGACTTTTTGGCTCAGCTGTTGCTCTATGTGCATACTGTGTATATTTTTAACCTAATGCAGAGTTTCTACTTAGACAACTCAAGATTCATGAAGAGTTCTTGTATGTTCTTGTTTTGTTGGCATCTTCCAATACCTACATTGTAGTGGAGTTTACTTATGATACTCAAAGTTCATCAATGATGCTCTGAATTCCTTCATAGATAAACTAACTGTGTTTCACTGTTTTATATTTGCATTTCTGCACTTGAGCTTTATAATGGCTTGACTTCCATGCTAGGTAGAATGTTTTGGCTTCACTACTCAGGATTCAAGGAGAGTTTTTAATGTCTTATTGTCTCATGGATTTCCTCTTTCACTTACTTGTAGTGGTATGAATACATGTTACTTAGAACTCATCAATGATGCTCTAACTTCCTTCATGTATTTATAAACTGTGTTTCCTTGCATTGTATCTTTGTTTTGTTGATGTATAAAAACTCTCTATGCCCTGACTTCATGTTAAGCTGATCTTGTTGTGGTACTAAAACATACTTTGACTCCATAGCCTAGTGGTAGCCAACCTTCATCTTTCAACCTATAAACATATACAATCACAAACCATTGACTTAGCCATCTATCCATATCTTTAATCAAAATCATTAACCCTTTGAGAGAGCCCTCTCAAGATGAGGAGGCTAAACCTTAGCTAAAAGATTGGTTTGAAATAGTTACACTGAGATAGTCTGATCAGCAGCCTATTAGGGTCCTATTTTGGTGTTAAAATTTTGGTGCATCTGTCGGGAGTCTGAAGATTATTCATTCCCAAAATCAAGGATTTGAACTTCTGAAGGTAGCAGGAGGTTAGAAAATTTTTGAGGCTGCAACTACCTTGGCGACTCCACACATCAAATAACAAATTGGAAGGTGACTCCACTACTAGAAGATCAGTAGCTTGATGAAGTTTCAAGATGAGTTCCATTGCAAGAATGAATGCTAGGTATGCCCCTATGAATCGGTCTCATATCCATGGTTTTCCAAATCTTATGCCAAAGGTTGATTGGTTAGATGATCTTCCAATTTTCAAATATGAAAAGAAAGACAATGCTGCTCTTCATTTCGTTAGGTTCCATATGCATGTACGCAGTCTTAAGGTTCAGTTCCCTAAAGATTGTCTCATGAAGATGTTTATGACCACTTTAGAAGGAAAAGCATGGTCTTGGTATAAAAGCTTGGAAAATGGTTCATTATATTCTCTTGCTGATTTCCATGAAGTATTCTATCAGATGTGTAAAGAGTGTCATCCCTCCTTATTGCTGGTCAAAGATTGTTGTAAACATTCTGCGAGTTTTATTCAATATTTGGAGGATTGTTATGATGATGATGAATTTATGGATGAAGAAATTTTAGAGGCTCTTCATAACAATACATTTCAACAACTAGAAGAAAGGATAATGTCCCATGAAATGCAGCATGAAAATCAGCAGGGGTTTACTTATGAAAACCATGTTACATCCTCTGAGATTAATGTGAAGATGCAACAAACTTGCCAGTCTTTTGATCATAAAGAGTATGAAAATGATTACAAACACCAAGAAGAAATACTGGAAGAAATTTTTTATAACCCTCAGGCAGAGGAAAAGGTTGTTCATTTTTGTAATTTTGTGCAGCAGCTTACATCAAAGAATGATCATAATAATGAGGAAAATTACATTGTTTGTGGGAATCATTCAGAAAAGTAGTTGGATAGCATATCAAATAAATGTTGTGTGACTAAGGATCAATTGTTTGAAGAAATAGAATGTTATAAGAATCATCAAACTAAACATGTGTTTTTTGACCGTAAAGCTGACTACATGGAAAAGATTTACTGTTCAGGCTTCTAGTTATATTTTCATCTTGAAGAACAATTACACCTCATGCTGCCTTGGTTATTTCAGTATCTTGTTTATTTTTGCTTCAAGCATAGTCAAGAGATTCAAGTGTTAGATCAGATCGATGACTGGCTTCATTGGAAGTTTCATGTTCCTTGAGCTACAAGTGGAGATTGCAGCTGATAGGGTAGGTAGGAATGTGAAAATAAGCTCAGGGTAGGTTGACTGAGCATCTGTTTCAGTAGGTACATCTTGAATTCTTCTCTCATAAATCATTAAAGGCTTGAGCAGCAGATTGGGCAGAAGTTCAGAGTTTTATTCTTGAGGATGGATAGTGGCAGTGGAGCTACAAGTTCTTAGTATACCACAAGGGCACACTATCCCTAGTGGAGCCACTGTTATCACCCTAAAATTTTTGTTTCTAAGATTTGGAAAGTTTTCCTTGTTTCTAGTCATAGTCTTATAGATTTTGAGTCATCTCATATAAATAAGTGTCATTCTCTTTTCCAAAAAAACGTTTCACAGCCTCATTCCATGTCCTAGAAGCCTCACCATGTGTTTTGACATCAGTTTGATTCCAAAGGATTGATGTTAGTCTTGGTCTAGTCTTTCCATTGTTTTTTTAAAGTCTAATATCTAAAAGGGAGTCTTGTTTGTATGGTCAAATAGGTTCAATACTCTGTTCTTTCCTATCACTGGTCCCACATCACACATAAGTTCCATGTGTCAAACTTGTGTCAAGGTTTCCGTAGTGCAAAAATCACTCTAGGAGTTTTCGTAGTGAAAAACCAAGAATTTGCACTAGCTGTGCTATGAAATCATGGATTCTGAACTAGGAGTTTTCGTAGCGCGCTACGAAACCCCTGAAGCAGCCTGTTTCAGCATAAAAGACTACGTTTTTTGCTTTTACTAGTCAACTTCCAAAAGGGTTCTTGAGCAGTTGAGAACTCAATTTTCAAAACGAAAAGAGGTTTTTATTCCTAACATACTTAAATACAAAAACCTCTTTAATTTTCTTAAACTTCATTCTGATGTGGGAGAAATTTATGGTTAAACTTGCACTATGAAATTGCTGAAAGTCAAGCTTTGTCTTCTGGTTTGAGCAGTCTTTTTCAAGATCAGTTTCTAGTCACAGGAAAGGGTATTTTGAAATTTTGAAGGAGGTTTCTATTCATAAAATCTCCAGATACAATAACCTATATCACTTTATTCATAAGTGTTTTAAGTTGGGATATACTAATCTTTCTTTGAAACCCTAATTTAAGAGAACAAATTTTTCCTGTTTCACACGTGTTTTTCAAAGACATATTCTGGACAGCTGGAGAAGTGTTTTAAAAACATAAGAGAGGTTTTTATTTGAGACGGCATGGAATAAAAAAACCTCCTTCAGTTTCGTAAAATATGTCATGGGTGAGAAGATAAAGGCTCTGTCACACGTGCCAATGTTCAAGGATCCTAAACCTAAAAACAGGGAAACATGTTCCCTAATTTCTAGGGTTTATCATTAGCAGTAAGGTGACAACGTGGGAGGCTTCATCAAATTAGACCTCATGAGGTTTCAGCTGTCAAAGAATGCTTTCAATGTTGAGATGATTTTTTTGTAATCATAATAAGGAGTTACACTCCTAGTTGTATTAGGTCACTAGCACTGCTAGTTAACAGCTAGTTCTAATTAGTGGTTTGTTTTATGGTTAGAATAGGTGTCACTCATGGAAAATTCGAATTATATTGATGAGGGATGAAGGAATACATGTTTTAAATGCTATATACAAAGCAAGAGGTCGAATTAGCAAAGGGTTGGAGACTTTTTGGCTCAGCTGTTGCTCTATGTGCAGACTGTGTATATTTTTAACCTAATGCAGAGTTTCTACTTAGACAACTCAAGATTCATGAAGAGTTATTGTATATTATTGTTTTGATGGCATATTCCAATACCTACATTGCAGTGGAGTTTACTTATGATACTTAGAATTCATCAACGATGCTCTGAATTCCTTCATAGATAAACTAACTGTGTTTCACTGTTTTATATTTGCATTTCTGCACTTGAACTTTATAATGGCTTGACTTCCATGCTAGGTAGAATGTTTTGGCTTCACTACTCAGGATTCAAAGAGAGTTTTTAATGTCCTATTGTCTCATGGATTTCCTCTTTCACTTACTTCAAGTGGTATGAATACATGTTACTTAGAACTCATCAATGATGCTCTAACTTCCTTCATGTATTTATAAACTGTGTTTCCTTGCACTGTATCTTTGTTTTGTTGATGTATAAAAAATCTCTATGCCCTGACTTCATGTTAAGCTGATCTTGCTGTGGTATTGAAACATACTTTGACTCCATAGCCCAATGGTAGCCAACATTCATCTTTCAACCTATAAACATATACAATCACAAACCATAGAGTTAGCCATCTATCCATATCTTTAATCAAAATCATTAACCCTTTGAGAGAGCCCTCTCAAGCTGAGGAGGCTAAACCTTAGCTAAAAGATAGGTTTGAAATAGTTACACTGATATAGTCTGATCAGTGGCCTATCAGGGTCCTATTTTGGTGATAACAACATCTGAGACACATGTCTCTCAAAAAATCAGCAGAAAGTGAAGCCTAAGCATCTACCTCGGTGGGTTATCCTCTCTGTAGCAGACCACTGCTCGTGCAACTCGTCTCAAGAGTCTATGCACCCTAGGTATCACTCTGACTATATGTATCTAGTACTCTATTGGGACCTCTTCGATCTCCCTGTAATCCGAGATCGTATCCGTCAGGCCCTCAAGGTTACGGGCTACCTCTTCCACTGTATTACCAGCTAGGGGAACCAAGGCCAGCTCTCTGATTCCTTGTGGATCCCTTCGTGCCTCAGGAGTTAGTCCCACAGGCCTCTCTGGTCCCACATCTGCAAGTAACATATGAGACGTCATTAAGACATATGCATGATAAAATCCAAAAACATCATAAAAAAAAAAATACAAAAATAGTGTGTTGTTTCGATCAAGTGTCTTAACTCCATCATCCCACTGCTCACCAGCAGGAAGCATCATGTCGGGGACTTCACGGAATTCCATGCCTGCATATGGCCAATCCTTGATAAAGACTGTCTGGTGATCGAGCCACTCTCGAAATAGTGTCCCCCATGATACTGGTCGACTGCCACCCCCCCGCGGCATAACATGTGCCCAACGGGTGATGCAGGTCTCCCGTGGTCTAGGTCTGTCTAAGTCCATGTCCTGTAACTGAAGAGACGACACCCACTCCAACATGAGCGGGATCAAAATATATCCTCCAAACTGCTTCGCCTCCTTGCGACAGCACTTTGTGAGCTGCCTCTTCATGTTACTGGCCACTGCTTCGACCCAGTTGAACATGGTCAGGTTGAGGCAATCAAGAGCTAACCGGAGGTGAGTCTTCGTTGCCTCGTGTTGGGCTTGAGAGCCCCTATTCTCATCACCATGAATAATACCAAGTGAAGAGTCAAGTCTTCCACTGTCGGGATCTGTAATTTCCTGCTAGAGTTTGATTTGTGTGCCCCTAGGCACACCCGTGTTATCAATATGTCTAGTGACTTGCCAATGACTCGTTGGCCCTCTAAGATGGGCCTCTCGCCACAACGAGACAACCCAGTCAGGAAATATATATATGTAGAATCAAATTCAATGTCTTTTCCTCAGATGATGAACTTCCCATCCATCGAGTTCCAAGAGCGGATTAACAACTCTAGCAAATCAGGTTGTGCTCGAAGATGTGGAGTGAGGAAGAATTTCAACAATTCGGATGCAAGTAAAGCTCTTCGGAACCCATGATCGTTAAAAGCTTGTTCGTCATTGATATCGTGAGTTCTTTCCTACCACACAAATGCCATGTTGCCCTACGTCAAAGAAAAAATGGATTAGAACCTTTTTCATAAGCTTAAATCCATGAATTATAAAAAATTTCAACTTCACGACACTGTCGTGGCTATTTTCCAAACAGCGATGACGGCTCGAGGTCAACACTTCATTTCTCCCACGATCGTTGCGAGAGTAAATCTATCTCTTGCGATGATCCCGATGGTGGTACGTGTTATCATTCCCGACCGTCACTGAGCCAAGCAGATCTTCCGCGTCGACCGAGAGGCGGATTTGGATTTGAAAATCCACCTAAAACCACCTACCTAATACCAAACTGAATAAAAAAACCACTGAAACGCAGTGAAAAGGAAAGAATACTTACTTGGTGAAGATCTCAAGCGAATCGTGGATCGTTGGTGCCATAATCAAGCTTGGGACATCGCTCAGGTTTGCACACCAAAACACGAAAGGTAAAAAAATCACAATGTAAATGTAAAAATAAAATTACCATACCCTCCTTTTACAATGCTTTTTCAAAAAATTTAGAGTTTTACACTATAGGGTTAGCGTTTTTTCTGTTTATTTTGTGGTTTGAATTAGGGTTTTGAGTTTTGAACTAACTTTCACATGTATAATGTATTTTTGTTGAATAGATCTTATGGTGTAATGTTTTTGTGTAGAAACAGGGATGGCTAGTACGTGTCATGATTCATATACTCTTGGTCTGTAAAGTCCTCTTTAAGCTCTTTTCCGACTTAGAAAACAAAAATATTGCTGAGTTATTCCTTTTGACTCGTTAAACGAAATAAAAGGTGGTCCACTTTGAGCTCTTTTATGATCGTATAAACGTGAAAAGATTGCCAAACTTTGGTTGTTTCAAGTTCGATATTGGTTACGAAACGACGTGTCTTCAATCACTTTTTCTACTTTTTCAGATCGAGGTCACTAATTACGAAAAATACTCCTTGATGGTAATGGTCAAGCGGTTCTCTCGAGTATTATTTTATACTTTTTCAGGCTCGAGGGACACAAATTTAAGAAAAAGGACCCCCTGGAGTTTTCTTTTCAGTGTCTTTTTCAAACTCTCTAAACATGAAAAAGACTCTGAGTTTTACCTATGTCAGACTCGTTAAACCCTGATGGCATTAGACTCGTCACCATGACGAGGCTCGAGCTTCTCCTCCCTAGGGCTCGTTAAACTATCACTAGGTTGGATTCATCTGAAGGTCGAACTTATATTACAAGCAGATGCTATCCCCTTCAAGCTTGTTTTAAAAAATAATTGGGGTACTCGCCAGCAATGGTGGGGAAAAAATTTGGAAGTCATCATTGGTTACCTGCGGCAGCTAGTCACTCTTGAACATCGACACTTTTGCTTCTTGTTGGTTTGGGATATCCCCATATCGTCAGTTGGCCTTCTGGGGTTTTGGGTTGTCATTTTGCCTCATTCCATCTGATCTGTGTTATCTCCATCAAGCCTATGATCCCTTGGTACCAAAATGCTGCCACATTCCGGAGTCGTGTCGACAATATGTTCAAGAGTATAATCCTTCTGCAGTTTACACCCTTACCTCCTCCTCTGATACTCTAGTTCACCATCTACCACTTGTTCCTCGTCTTGTGTTGTTTATGGGGGAAACATTATGGCCTTCCTGCGACGGATCATCTCTTGTCGACACTAGCTCATTATCCAAGAGACTGATCTAGAGATCCCCTTCAGTACCTTGGAGCTTGCATGCCTCAATGGCAAGTTCTTCGCATCTAACAATATAATTTCATCATTGGTCTTCAATTGTGTGATTCCACGGGTGTTCGACTTCAACTCATTTTTCACACTTAGTGGATTTTACTGGACAATACCTTGAGAGCCATTGGCATTATTGGTGGTTTCTCTCGTGCTTGTTAACGATTTTCGTCATTGACCGGTAATCAAACAACTTTCTATCATGCTCGACCTCAACACATCTATTCGCATGCTAGAATTTGTACTATGATCAGTTGAGTTTCAAGAACCCGAACTAAGATTGCATATGTTTGGGCTGTGTGGATTGGTTTGTGATTACATATATGACTCTTTGATGGATGGCTGTGACCATGCTTGAGTCTTCATGGATGGCTGCGACCATACCTTTATCATTATCATGGTCTTGTCAACTGGATGGCTACGTCCATACTACAGGCCTAGTCTCCTATGTCTTTTGGATGGTTGCATCCATGCTTAGACTATATGTATTTCACTATCACAAATATCATTTGTACTTGCGCCTACAAGATCTTCGAGGTGGTTTTCTAGTTTAGAGAGTTTCGTAGAGCATTTCACCCCTCTCACTCTCTCGGACTTCATGCTTTAGGGGGCATCTGTTACAAAGTAATTTGTCACTGTCCTCATCTCAATCCCTCTGTTGTGTCATGTGTCAGATAAACATGTTCATATCTTCCCAATGATATAAGAAGATTGAGCAAATGCCTTTTAATGCTGCAAATTGACCCTTATCCCTAAGTTTATGCCTTGTCACAAGTAAATCCTTAATATATGTGATGATCCCATGTCATAAACAGCCTCATCACAACTCCATTGCAGGTGTACATCTGTTTCCCACGACGGTCGGATTTCTAGACCCGGCATGAGGTTATGAGCTATATGTAGCGACGTTGGGTCTACGTACATTGCATCCTAGAGATGCCGTCACGGAGACTTAGTTTATAGTTAGCGACGATCCAGACTGGGTGAATTTGTTCCAACAGTCGGCCTTCTGGATGTCTCTAGACCTGGTTGTTAGGTTAGTTTGGGTCGCCCTTCCCCCTCTAGAATGGTAGTTCTGTATTTTGTGATATCTTCCATGAGGATGAGCTCCTCCTCCCTCATTTCATGGAGACTCCTTCTCCTATAAAAGCACTCACCTTTGCTATGATCTACTAGTTCTTTTGGATGGGAAATGCTGCTAGTGCTTTTGAGTTTGATAGATAGCTAGTGTGAGTGTGACAAGTGTGGGATTGTTAATAGCTTGTGAGAGGTTGTGGAGTGCCCTTAACTTTGTATTAAATCTTATGAGTGAGAGGGAGATATTGTATGTTGGGAGACCCATCCTAGAAGAGTGAATTCTTGGAGAAACATACTGGCTGGACCCTCCGAGAAGGCTTGCGACGTCAAGACTTGGTTTTAAGTTTTGCTCTTGATTCATTAATAATACACTCAATGATGATTTCCTATGTCTTATATGTAATTTACTTGATAGCTCATGATTTATTGACTTTATGAGTAAATAGATCATTGTTGTTTCGCGGTTACATGCTCTGTTGTTTTCTTGTGTTGTTTCAGGTTAATTGCTCATTAAGGAGAAGGAAACAGAAGCTGGAGTAGCGCAATGGAACTTCATCAACCACCAATTTGAGGCAGGCCTCCAACGATGACTATTTAAGGGAATCAATTGTTGTTTTGTCTTTACTATGACTAGACCCACTCTAGGGCTAGAGGGGTTGCCTCTGTCCGCAGAGGGAACAATTTCCTGCATCATAGTATTCCTTGTTTCATTTTGAGAATGGTAGAGCTACATTTTTCATTGAGTAGTTTAAGGGTAGATTTGGTGGACCTCTGGATTCCCTTTTTTCAATTGACTACATTGAGTAGCTAGTAGGTTGAGGTGGTTGGGCCTCTGGATTCGATGTTTCGATAAGGGGAATTAGTCTTATCCTATAAGCACTCCTCCTCAAGATCTGGAATCTAGCTTGTGGGTAACTGCTATCAGAAACGCTTGGTTGCAACTTGTCTAAGGTTAGGTGGAAAATTATAGTCCCAATCTCAATTGCAATACTCATTTGATAAGATAAGTGTTTCATCATTCTCTTGTACATTTGAATATTATACATGTGTATGAACTACTGATGTAATTCCTTTTTGACGCTAAGTCTTTAACAATGATGAATAAGGCTTAGCTCCTAAATGGTTTAAATGTTAACGATTGTTTCTATTCCTTCATTGTGAATATCATGAACTAGCCATAGTGTTTATGAGCTATTTAGTTCAAATTTAAGGAACATCATTTCCTGTGTGTATTCATGAAAGAATAGGTGAATTATGTTGTGTGTTAATAAGCTATTTTATGCCAATTCCCAGTGAAACACAACATATGAATTCTTGGTTTGTTATGAATTAGTTAATGGATTGAACTCCCTAATTTTGAAGGGTGTGGTTAATCCCTGTTTAAATAAATGTTGCTTGAACTTGATGTGTAATTGTTGTAGCTGCTACAACCACCATACAAAATTTTTCCCATGATTTGATTTTGGAGCCTTCCTTCTATCCACATGAGCTTATCTTTTATTGTCCTCAAGTATAAATGTTGTGATAAATACTTAATCTTTTAATGCTTTGCTTGTGATGTACTGATGCCGGTTTGATATCTTTCAAACACAAGCTAACTTCTTAATTGAACATGCAGTATTGTTGGGCTTGCCTCTAGAAACTGTGCCATCTTAGAAGGCAGGCCAACCTTGAGCATGAAAACTGCGCAATTCTGGATGGCATCCCAACCCTATTGATGGAAACTACGCAAAGCATTTCTTGAGCTCAAAAAATATGTAATGCATTGAATTAAGAAGTTTCCCAATCCTAGGGAATTACACAATCCTTCTTAACAGTGTGCATTCAAGTTTCCTAAAAAAGCAAAAATTAAAAAAGAAAAAAAGCATCCCTAGAAAATAGGGATTCACTAATTAGTTTCCCAAAGGTGGCACACTTATTATTTTTGGAACTTTCCACCAAGTGTCGCTTTTTCCTTGATTTTAGGCATGCATTTAATAACCCCTAATTGATCTAGATCTATATAATGGACTGCCCTAGATCTCATTTATACATTAGATATTGAATCTCTAACATTCCCAAGGAGATCAAGGAGCCTTCAATGGAGTTTGTGGCACTTTTCTGGGTGATTTTTGCTTTTGTCATCTTTTGTCTCTTTTTTTGTCACTTTTTGTTGTTTGACTTCTGTGAGTGTTGTTTTGCTTGTTTATTTTCATGGTTTCTAGAGTTTTAATGTATATTAGCTTCGACACATGTTGATTCAGTCCATCGTTCACATTTTACAAGTGTCACATTATTTTTCTTGTTTTTGCCCATCAGTGGTCGTCGTTGCGACAACTCTCCATGCATGTTTGTTTTTCCTTTTGCGTGTTGATATTCCACATTTGTTTTGCACCGATCTCTCCATAATTAGTTATATTTTCACTTTAACATGCATTATCACTCAAATCTTCTTATTTCCCACACTCTTACTGGGAAGATCTTCCCTTCCATTGACTATGCATCACCTTGTCTAGCTGGGAATTGCGCAAGTCTGAGGCTCAAGATCTGAGATTGGCCTCTAAGACTACACATCGCATAGTACCAAGATGACCCAACTATGCCTTGTGCAGTTCCAGGGCTCAAGACCTAACCCTTGGTCATTGAGACTACAAATGCGTAACTCCTCTAGCCAGTTTCCATCCCTTGACCTCAGGAATTGCACAATCCTCCTCATAAGTTCAATAGTTTGTTGCTTGATCTTGCTTTGTAAGTTGATTTGCTGAAGCTAATTTATGTTTTCCATGAGTACAATTATTACAGGTGTTGAACACTTCTCTTCATCAGTCACTGTTGTCATGGCACCCAAGAGAACTGCTTCAAAGGATACCACAGAGAGAAACATCAGGGAGGTAGTTGAGATTACGCCAGTTTACTTGTCAGTATACTCAGACACTTGATTTTTTGTAGATATGGAATCATATATCACATGGCAGAAGGTTAATGAAATTTTCTCAACAAGAACCTTCATAGCAGACCTAGAATACCGACATGTGTATGTCAATGTCTAGAAGTTGGGATTACACAGGGTTGCAAGCAGGTACCTAGTATTCCCATGTGTAGATGTCATTAGATGGATACTTTCTCACATGGATCCAAAGACTATGAATCTTAGTAGTACTAGTAGATGGAAGATTGGTTCTTTTCTGGCAGTAGACTATCTCATTTACCATTTTCGTGAGCCATAATTTCTCATGGATTCATTCTTTTATGTGAAAATAATCTACTTGAGCACCAATGAGATTGTTAAAGGCTAGGTGAAAGAGCCAATAAAGTTTCTTCAAACACCCACAAAAACATACAAGATAAAATCTCTCAGGAGTGCCTATTAACTCTTGATATTTTTATGTTGCAGAATCTATGGTCAGCAAAGCACTAAGATCTTTTTTGAAGGGTGGGATTTCTTACTAGACCAGGCTATGAATGAAGGTAAACCATTCAACTCGTCATATTTTTTCACTCAACAACTATGGATCCATTTATCTAACACCCTTACTCCTCCCAAGGGTGGGTAAGCTAGATTTTACATGTCTGCATATCTACTAGATGCAATCTATGCACATAATGCATTCCCTGGCATGAATTGGACTTGGACACCATGAGAGCCTACTGTGTATGTTTATTACAAGATGATTTCAAAGTGCATCCATAGAGGATTAATGGAGAATCTAACTAATCACTTCCTCATTCTGTTGTATAAGATGATCTTGGGGAAGAGCCACCTTGCATGTCACATGTGGAAATGGAAGTAGTATCGCAGATAACAAATTGGTTTGCCTCATCGGATATTACTTTCCTTAGGGTGTTCAACGGATAGAAGTCTCCACATATTTTACCAAGGTATGCCAGTGATAAGTTAGTCATTCAAGAAGTTGCATATCATATGTCCACAGGGTTGTCAACAACTTTGCACAGGAATAAGAAAGCACCTTAGCCAACTCTTCCTATGCAAATTGGATTGTACGAGATCAAGAACTTGAAGGTTGTGGATACTGAAGGAAAGGAGATAGAGAAGTTTGCATTTGGTACTCTGGAATTTAATCCATACAATCCCCAGAATGTTTGTAGAGACCACTGTGTGAGGATTCATTATTAGTCACTAAGCGGAACCTTTCACTGGTTGGAGGAGGAACCATGGAAGAATCTTGCAATGCCTCCAAGTCCTGTGAACCAATAAATTTTGCAAGAAAAACACATATTACTCAATAGAAGGAAGATGCTCCAGAGGCAGCACAAACAAAAGTCACAAACTAGTGCGCAAGAAGGGAAAGGGGTAGGTTCAATATAGCCCAGGGGGAGAGTGAATCCGTAAAACAAAAGTATATCTAGTTATTATGAGAGAAACTATAGCAGAAAAAAAGAAGAGGAAAGGATGAAAGAAGCAGGACAAAAGTAGAGGGAAGAATAGGAGCAGAGGAGGAAAGAAGAAGAATAGAAGTGGAAGTAAGAAGAAGAAGAAAGGTGAAGAGCGGAAGCAATAGAAGAAGAAACAATGCACAAACAAGCTAAGGAGCAAGAACATAACTGGTAGTCAGAGGATGAGAGAAAACATATGCAGGATAAAGATCTCTCTCAAGAGATAGAGGAGTTGATTGAAATCCAAGACATGGAGGAGGAACCAGACCTGCAGAATCAAGAGGTCGACCTGATGCTTAGTACATGTCAGGTCACTATTCAGTCTTCCCATCCTTCGACTAAGCAAGCTCCAAGTGAGGAAGAGGAAATTGTTCCTCTCGATGATGGTCTGGTTTTGGACACGTACAATTTGACTTATGACGAGCTTCAGAAAAATATTTTACAAGTGAGGATAAAATATTTTCCGGACGACCTCACATCTCCTGCATTCATTAGAGAAAGGGTAATCATGATAGATTCTAGAGGAAATCCAGTTTCTATTGCCGCAACCAACTTGGTCTTCACAGGTGCTTCAAAGTCAAACACAAAGTATTTAATGTTCAATAGAAAATAATTGTCAAAGAACTTGCAGGCTGCTAGGAAAGAGGTTGAACAACTCCAAGGAGAGGTACAAAACACAACTTCTGCACAGGTCCATCTGGAAGAACTTAAGGAAACAGTAATTGGTGAAGTATCCACATTGGGAGAGACCGCACGAAACCTTTATGAGGAGTTTGTCACCTTGTATAAGGCATTTGTCCACTTGCTTGGCTTGCAGGAGAAGTGTAAATATTTTGTCAAAATTCTCAGGAATGTACAAGTTGCCCTCATTGCTGTGCATGAATGGTCAATGCAATACAAGGGGGAATCACTTGAATTGGGAGAGAAAATAAGGTAAGAGGCAGATTTGGAGAAGGCAAAAGTTCATATGCTCATCCAGAATAATAAACAACTCTCCTCATTCATTTCCAACACTCAAACCTCATATGCATGTTTATACAACAACCTGGACTTCTTGGTGAAATCACACGGGATCCCATTAGTCAGCTCACTCACGAAGATCAAGTGCAGGAATCAGGTCATGTAGGAGATTGAATAATACTTGGAACAATTAAGAAATGTAGCCATCAAGAAAGATCTTTAAGTAAATAGAAAAAATATGCACAAGTACATTGGTGGCCCTGTCCAAATCAACACGATGTTGCTCCTACTCAAGAAGGAAACACAAATCAGTTCCAAGTTAGTGTACCCGGATGCCATGGAGGCTAGAGTCCACTTCCATCCTGACACCATCGCACAGTTTGGGGTATCATCACATAGTACAAAGCTTGGAACTACTACGTAACTAAGAAACATCAAGTGGAAGTTCCCGAGTTGGAGTTTCCCCAAAGTCAAGCTTAACTGTTTTGTCTTATTAGGTTGTCTAGTTGTCTCTACCCAATTTTGTCTTATATGGATACAAGTGCATTATAATATTATTTTATAATTAATTTGTAAGTGGAATTCCAAGTGTCATTATTGGAATGTGAAGAGTCATGATGTAATGAATGTAATGAGTCACTTTGTAAAGAAGTTGAAGAGTCATGATGGAAGTCCAAGAGTCACAATGGGAAATGAATACTCACCCCTTTTGTTATAAATATACCCTCATAACTCATGTAAAGGGATTTTGGGAGCCAAGCTTTTGGCTAGGCTTAGGCTTAGAATCAGGAGCTTGGGAGTTTGTGAGAGCCTTGATTGCTTCGTAGCATAGGGGGAGTATCTTTCTTTGGAGGAGCAAGTGTTGAATTCATGTTCCACTATTGGGGCTAGTGTTCCATCAATGATATATGTATGGTTGAAAATTTCACTTAATAAAATCACAAAGCCAACATGTTTTCATGCATATGTCGTGAATATAGTAGGATTATTCTTGTTATGTTTGCAATGTATGTTATTTAACTTATGCTTATGCTTATGAACTATCTCATTTGCATTAGTACAAATCTTGTTGAATGTGTGTTATTTTTTAATTCAATCACTGCTAACTTGTGAAATAATTCGCAAATTAGCTCGTGATGTCTTTATGCTTGTGTGTTCCTTTCAAGCTACATACTATTACAGTATTCTAAGGGACTCATTCATTTTACCTTCTGTTGACCTAGGTTGTCATTGATGTCAATATGGCAATATTATAGGTACTAGATGATCCATGAAGGGGAAGCAGAGCAGATCCATGAAGAAATAGGAGCAAGGCCATCAGGAAAGCCAAGCCATGAGTAGGAGTCTGTTAACAGAGGAGTTAACAAAGGAGGCATATCAATGCTATTTCTTATGCTTAAGAGTATTGCATAATATCAAAGCAAGAGAGGCATATTGGAAAAGATAGAAGCCATCAAGGTATGAAGGTATCAGAGGAGGTCATTGAAAGACATTGCAAAGCCAAAGGAAGACATTGGAGCAAGAGGAGCCACATTAGAGGAGCATCGCATGTAATACATGCCCAAGAAGAACTGAGAGGAAGAATCCATCAAAAGAGGAGTTAACATATCGGAGGAGCATAAACAACGCTATCAGAGCTATTGGAGGAGCCATATATATGCCAAAGAAGAAATATCGGAGGATCCATATATATATATGTCATATATACGCCAAAGAAGAACTATTGGAGGAGCATATGCAGAAGAGTTAAAGGAATAGAGAAATAAAGAAGAGTGGAAGAGTTAAAAGAGGCAAAGCAGTATATAATAGACATATGCAATATACACTATCAGAGGCAGAGTTTATATATCTTATATATATATATATATATATATATATATATATATATATATTATATATATATATATATATATATATATATATATATATATATATATAGATATAGATATATTGGAGAAATTATAATCGACGAGTTCTTTTATGAGGCACTACTCGAAACCCTAATTGCGATATACATGTGCAGAACTGACGACATATAATGTCCCGAGCGTATAAAATAGGGTGAAGTCCGCTAAGTGTTTCGAAGCATGTTTTTTCAGTGTATTTCAAATATTCGCGCTCTGAGCCTTGCCACATTAAACCAAGCGAATTGCATATATATATATATATATATATATCTATGATTGCGATAAAGAATGTGGACCCACTGCAACACTACAATATGACCTAATGCTATGTTTCTTCTGCCATATCGCAAGTGCTTAAGGCCTTGCCGCATTGGAAGCACCGATTGCGATATATGTTGGGGACCCGCTCGTCCGATTGTAACACAGGTTAATACTATATCGCGTCTAGTAGGGCCATCAGCCATCGATGATGTCATGAGCTCAACTTATATAGGACTTCCAAAAGCTACAACTACTGATTGCGATTACACAGCAGACCCGATGCAGTTATAGATGTGGATGTAAGGAATTTGAAGTTCGGCCTTAAGCATTTCACTCGGGTTTTTCCATATATTCCTGTGTATTTGAATAATTGTATTGTCTGGGGTTCTGAAGGCCAAAATACATAAATAAACGCTCTCGATAGTTCAATGGTATTGAACGATGGTGGCTGTGATTACAATGGTGATGTGGCATGTGGGGCCTCCCTGATTGGTACAGTCTCTTCATTAATAGTAAAGTCCTGTGTATGAAGGTTATTAAAGAAAAAAAGAACCTCCATGATATTGTTCAATAAGCATCATTTCCTGTGTAATTTGGCCTTCTCTTTTGAATTAACATGTCCGTGAAGCATTGGCTAATTCGAATTGGCAGAGGAAACTACAATGGTTGGGGAGGGAAGCCGAAGGATCAAGCGAGTGCAGAGGAAACTACAACGACTGAGGAGGAAGCTGAAGAGCCAACAAAAAGGGGAAACTGACGGCCAAAGGCATCAGGAATATACAAAAGTAGAGAACAAGGAAAGTTGAGTTGTGGCTAAAAAGCTGGAAGAAATAAAGGCAACCGTAGGATCCAACAAAGCAAAAAAAGGCTGAAGGACCAACAGGACAGGAGGCATTCGAAGGGAAAGCATCTCTGTTGATCATGTTACCCTATGAGAGACTTAGACCTGTGATGAATTAATTAGGTACACAATGCACTCTGAAGAATAATTCTGGGACGTAATAAATAAAGTTTTATCTAACATTGTTTAAAGGGAGAAGTAGCCGGCAGAGAAGCAGCCATGCTGAAGCATTTACTGTGACAATTAGAAAAGATGCTTGAATAGAAAGTTGGTTCTTGTGCAGAGCTTAGTGCAGCTAATAGTAGACTCACTAATGCTGTGTGGAGACATTATCAGAGATCATGAAGGCTATTGTAGACTCTATGTGGACAATATGAAGAGTTGTAAAGACTCCTTCATAAGAAGAATGGTTGTCATTGATGCTGTAGCATGGAGTTTACAGTGAAGCTGTAAATAGATAGAACTCAGTAAAGAAGAGTTCTGAGAGCAAAACATTACTATCAAACATGCCTTGACAAGATTGGGTTGGAACCCTTGGGGTTGGTGCCTCAGAGGTAGGAAGGATTGGTGTCCTTGGGGTTGGTGGCTCAAAAACTGGAAGGATTGGTGTCTTTGAGGTTGGTGCCTCAGAACTGGAAGGATTGATGTCTTGGGAGTTGGTGCTCCTAAGTCCAAGGTTGGTGCCCTGACAAAAATAGAGTTGGTGCTCTAGGGGTTGGAGCCTCACAAAAGTCCAAGTTGGTGCTTGGAAACTGATTGCAACCATTTATATATTGTATTTATTTTACTGCAAAGATTATATTAATAAAAGCATTTATTCTTGTTGTTCATCTTGTGTTCTGAATATAAATGTTTTAACTGGTAAAATAATAGTTGAAAAAGAAATACTGATTCACCCCCTGCCTCTCAACATTTCCAACAATTGGTATCAGATCCAATACCTTCATTCAAAGCCTAACAACTTGAATGTTGATCTTTAGAACACAAATGGCAAAGTCAAGTAAGAAAGTCTCCAATCCTTCTAAGGGTATGTCTCCCTCTACTACTAAGGTAGAAGACAATCAATTTGAAGAGGCTCCATGGTTCAATGGGAGCTTTAATATATGGGAAGCAATAATGAGGAATTTCTTATAGACTCAAGGCATTGAAATCTGGAAATCAGTGATTGTTGATAGCAGGATGGATGGAGAATCCAAGGAGTACAATGTAAAAGTAATGAAGGCGATCTTGAATGGGCTCCCTGATTCTATAAAGAACAATTTAGGAAACTATTCATCAACAAAGGGTATATGGGACAAAATTCATGACCTTCACTCAAAAGGAGCATTGGCCATGACCATCAGTCAAGAAGATGATGGAAATCAAGAATGAAATCCAAAACCCCTCATTGGATCTGAAAATGATAATGGTGACATCAAGACTAAAGCAGACCTAGAAGATGAAGAGAATGAAAAAGATTTTGTAGAAGATCTCCTCACTCAACTTATGGCTGCCATGGAAGAGATTAACAATTTGAAAAAGGAAAGTGAGGAATTTCATCAAAGCAAAAGAAAGCATCATGAAGAAGTCATATCCATGACAAATCAATTGGATAAAGCAAAGAAACGAGAAGATAACTTTTCAAATCAACTTGAACAAATGCACAAGAGCTTGAACAAACTTGAAGAAGAGATTGGTCAATACAAGGTAGAGGTCTCCTCTATCAAATCTCAACTACAAGAAGCAAGGAAACAAGCACAAGGAGCTGAGAAGACAATGGAAGAATTGGAAATCATACAAGGACATGTTGATGAAGCAGAAAAGGAAAGAAACACCGTGATATGTCAACTAAAAGAAAAGGACGAAGAAATATTCAAATTAAAATCTAACATCAAACTTCTCAAGGCCGAAACATGTAAAGCTACAAGGATCAAGGAAGAAATGGAGAGCAGTGTAGCAAATGAAAATGAAGAAATCCTCAAAATGAAGTCAGATATCATCTCCCTTAAAATAGAAGTAGATGAAGCTACTCGTATCAAGGAAGAAACTGAGAAACAACTTGCTAAGAAGAATAATGAGTGTGAAATATTGGAAGAAGAGATTGGTTTCCTTAGAAAAAAGGTTGAAGGGATGAACAAAATCTTGAAGAGCTCTCAAGCCTTGGATGACATGCTTAGATATCAAAGATGTCCATTTGATAAATTATGTCTCGGGTATGCTAGTGAATCCTCAAACAAGAATGATAATGGTTCAAACAAAAGGGATGTGAAGAAGCTTGGAAAAAATGGTGATGCTCCTAGTTCCAGCAAAGGCAAGGATAAAAATCAAGGCAACAATGGAAGAAATCCTGCTCCAAGAAGAAATGTTGATGATGTCAAAGATGTGAGAGGAAATGGTTATCATTAAAGGATATCAAGGCACAAAGGCTTCATAAGTACATCAAGGAAATCTCCATCTCCTAGATACCAAAGTTCATTTTTTGGTTATTGTTATTCTTGTACAAACTTTGGTCACATGGAAAAATATTGTAAAGCATATCATAAGATAGATATTATGGTCCCCAACAATCTCCAAGAAACAATTTTGCATGATGAAATCATGAGTTCTTATTCATGAACAATGTAGAATACTTCAAGTGTCATAACACTGGTCATATGGCACATGATTGTAACTTAACTTGGGCTCTTACACAAGCTATAACCATGCAAAATAATAAAGTTACACAAGTATGGAGAAGGAAGCAAATACAATCCGAAAGTCCCTTGAACTCTCCAGCCAACAACATAGGTCATTGGCCCGAATTTTGACAATTTAAGCATTTGATGGGAAGACTCTACCAAAAGAGATGATGCATACAGTTAGGGGGAGCCTGTGATTCTTGATCATTATTGCAGAAGCTATCAGTGAAAGGGTCCTTATGAAATACTTGTTGAGGTATATTAACAATCATTCTTTAATAAAGATCATTTCTCAGGAGTACTCCATTGAAGAACATGATCCTGTAACCATTCTTTGGACTGTTGTTAAAGATGCTTTCCACTTAATCTCTAAGTAGTATTTGGAGCAACAGAGAAGGTCATCTAATGCTAGAGAAATAAGGCAAATAACTATGGTGCTGATATTACAGAAGTTAAATGTCTTGACTCAAGGATTTAATGTGAGAATGGGTAAATTATGGACACAAATAGAGGCAACCTTCAAACAAACAAATACATTTGGAATGGAGTTTGAAGTAAGAGTAGCTGGCATCATATAACAAAAACTGAAGCATTGCAAGAAGATGAAAATCAGCAAAATGAATTTAAAAGACAATCACAGATTGGATGTCTAAATCTGCTAGCGGAAATAACTTGCAGAGATATGTACAAGAACACAAGGAAAAGATGGCTAATAGAAAGGAGAATGTTGTGCAGTCAAATATAACTTAAGCTGATACTAGTCACTTAGAAAATATAGCAACAGTGAGGCACAACCTCTCACCATTTCATCCAAATGCAATGATGTTGAATACTATATAGCAGTGACTTAAGGAGAAGCACAGAGACACAAAGGAACTTGGATCCGAAGAAAGATAGCAAGAAAGACAATATCAGTGGCATTCTCTCTTGATTCAGACTATGAAGGCCTCTCAATTCTGACTATGGAGACAACAATATGGATTGAACATAAAAACCTAGACTTGGACACTTGGTGTATGGCTATTTGCAATCTGGTTGAAAGGATTGAAGTAGAGCATCTTTAAGCATTGTAGAAGCCATGATAAAGTAGTTCTGAAACATGAAGAGGGGATAATGTGCTAATTTATGATAAAGCATCAATCCTTCTATCTTGAGTAAAAAGAAGAGCACTATGATAGGGGGAGTCACAGGCCCATGAAAATTTACCATTCACAAAGAACATAAGTAGTTTGATAGGGGGAGTCCCAGAGCACTCCTTTGCTATTGATGTTAAAGGGGGGGAGAAGAAGAATATTGCCATCAATAACAAAGGGGGAGATTTTTTACCTAGGTTGTCATTGATGTCAATATGGAAATATTCTAGGTACTAGATGATCCATGGAGGGGAAGCAGAGCAGATCCATGAAGAAACAGGAGCAAGGCCATCGGGAAAGCCAAGCCATGAGTAAGAGTCTATTAAGGGATGAGTTAAAAAAGGAGGCATGTCAAAGCTATTGGTTATGCTTAAGAGTATTACAGAATATTAGAGCAAGAGAGGCATATCGGAAAATATAGAAGCCATCAAGGTATGAAGGTATCATAGGAGGTCATTGAAAGACATTGCAAAGCCAAAGGAAGACATTGGAGCAAGAGGAGCCACATTGGAGGAGCATCACATGTAATACATGCCCAAGAAGAACCGAGAGGAAGAAGCCATCAAAAGAGGAGTTAACATATCAGAGGAGCATAAAAAATGCTATCGGAGCTATAGGAGGAGCCATATATATGCCAAATAAGAACTATCAGAGGAGCCATATACATATGCCATATATATGCCAAAGAAGAACTATCGAAGGAGCATATGCGGAAGAGTTAAAGGAGCGGAGCAATAAAGAAGAGCGGAAGAGTTAAAAGAGGCGGAGAAGTAT
>APFE031147517.1:102345-144321 GCA_000404065.3 Pinus taeda | reverse complement strand
AAGAATGCGGACCCACTGCAAGAATGCAATATGACCTAATTCTATGTCGCATCCGCCATATCGCAAGTGCTTAAGGCCTTGCTGCATTGGAAGCGCCAATTGCAATATATGTTGCGGACCTGATTGTTCGATTGTAACACAACTTAATACTATATTGCATCCAGTAGGGCCATTGACCATCAACGATGTCATGAGATCGACTTATATAGGACTTCTAGAAGCTGCGATTGCCAATTGTGATTACACAACGGACCCGATGAAGTCTAGCCTTAAGCGTTTCGGTCGGGATTTTCCATATATTCCTGTGTATTTCAATAATTGTATTGCCTGGGGTTATGAAGGCAAAAATACATAAATAAATGCTCTGATAGTTTAGTGGGCCTGAACGATGGTGATTGTGATTGCGATGGTGACGTGGCATGTGGGGCCTCCCTGATTGGTACAGTCTCTCCGTTAACAGTAAAGTCCTGTGTATGAACGTTATTAAAGAAAAAAAGGAACCTCTCTCATATTGTTTAATAAGCATCATTTCCTATGTAATTCGGCCTTCTCTTCTGAATTAACGTGTCTGTGAAGCATTGGTTAATTCGAATAGGCAGAGGAAACTACAGCAACCGAGGAGGGAAGTCGAAGGATCAAGCGAGCATAGAGGAGACACAACGACCGAGGAGGAAGCCAAAGAGCCAGTGGAAAGGGGAAACTGACGGTTAGAGGCATCAGGAATATACAAAAGCAAAGAATAAGGAAAGTTGAGGTGTGGTTAAAATGCTGGAAGAAACAGAGGCAACCGCAGGATCTAGCAGAACAGAAAAGGGCTGAAGGACCAACATGACAGGAGGCATTCGAAGGGCAAGCATCTCTGTTGATCGTGTTACCCTGTGAGAGACTCAAACCTGTGATGAATTAATTAGGTACACAATGCATTCTGAATAATAATTCTGTGATGTAATAAATAAAGTGTTATCTAACATTGTTTGAAGGGAGAAGTAGATAGCAGAGAAGCAGTCATGCTGAAACATTTATTGTGACAGTTAGAACATATGCTTGAACAGAAAGTTGGTTCTTGTGTAGAGCTTAGTGTATCTAATAGTAGACTCACTAAAACTATGTGGAGACATTATCAGATATCATGAAGGCAATTGCAGATTCTGTGTAGACAGTATGAAGAGTTGTAAATACTACTTCATAAGAAGACTGGTTGTCATTGATGCTATAGCATGGAGACTATGGTGAAGTTGTAAGCAAACAAAACTCAGTAAAGAAGAGTTCTGAGAGGATAACATTACTATCAAACATGCCTTGACAAGATTGTGTTGGAACCCTTGGGGTTGGTGCCTCAGAAGTAGGAAGGATCGTGTCCTTGGGGTTGGTGCCTCAGAAACTAGAAGGATTGGTGTCTTTGAGGTTGGTGCCTCAGAACTGGAAGGATTGATGTCTTGGGAGTTGGTGCTCCTAAGTCCAAGGTTGTTGCCTTGAAAAAAATAAAGTTGGTGCTCTGGAGGTTGGAGCCTCACAAAAGTCCAAGTTGGTTCTTGGCAACTGATTGCAACCATTTATATATTGTATCTATTTTATTGCAAATATTATATTAATAAAAGCATTTATTATTGTTGTTCATCTTGTGTTCCAAATATAAATGTTTTAACTGGTAAAATAATAGTTGAAAAATAAATACTGATTCAACACCACCCCCCAGTATTTCCAACACCTTGGTGTGTTAGAACCTAATTGTAGTTGACTTTCCACAGAGTCACACACTTGTTGCCACCAAAGTCACCATACATCACTCTATGCATTATTGCAGCCAAGGCACATGATTAAAACCTACTATGATAGGCAACCAGGTCGTATTTTGGGCGAGAATCCTACACCAAATGATATGAGGTATAATTGGGACTTCATATCGAGGGGATCCCTTGAATGTTGGCAAGTCCAACATCATCAACAATAACCAATAGTATACCAGGTATTGGTGTTATTATTTAAGTTCAGGAACAACAGTTCAAGGTTGAGCTACGAGCCCTGTTGCACTCATATATGTAAATATGGTGGCAAGGTTGGAATATTTTAAATCTCATAGAGCTGGGTATAAGCCCCACGGCCCGATATGGTGCTATAACCAAGCGCTAAGGGTAGAGGCCCAAGTGTTATCAAATTACAAATTTGTTTTATATATATGCAAGGGATAGGATAGAACCTGGCGCTATTAAGCGATGAGAAAAATTATTAGTGAAATTCAATATAACACAAAAATTTAGTTTTGTGGGGAAATAAGGTCTTTGGTGGCACCCCAACCCATGTAGGTCAGTGACATGGCACACATGTGTTGTGACACGAAACCCTGATTCGACTATTTGGAAAGTCCAAAGGGGTCAAAGGAAAGTGACACGTGGCACTCCTAAAGGAGGCCGTGTGGATTAGGTGAAGTCAGCATGAAGTACCGGGGCCTCAAAATTATGGCAGTAGACGAGTGCCGACAGACATAAATTTTATCTGGAAATTAATAGAAATCACCAACCATTGGGTCATAGAGCATGTGGCATGGGTGGGAGCTGGGAAAATTAGCAAAAGATGGAAGTTGGGATAGATATTACCTCTGGCAGGTGACAACAAGTTTCTCATCCCATAGCACTAGGCCACCAATGAAAACCATGAGTATGTATGAAGTGTTGGTTGATGATGACAGGGGCTACTAGACAGAACTATTAGTGACAGACGTCAGGAATTTGTTGGATCACTAGCCACAAGGTGGATTCGAGGCCATATTAAGGTACAAAGGGTTAGGTTTATAATGGTGATAGACCTCAATAGACAGAACACCCTCCAATATTTTAATGTAAATAAATTATTGTCCTGCTCTCCAAACCATCGACAATATTCACATAAAGGTGCTAGGAGGAATGCCCAGGGCTTTAAGCCAGGTTTACCTTGCAAGTTACGGTGGAAACCACATAAGAAGTACAGGGTGCTCATCTACAAAACTACATGGGAACCACATGGGGAACATGTGGAAATCCAGGAAATCATGACCAAGTTTTAGAGGCTAGATTTAAAATGGTGGTAACTTTTGATCACGGAACCCAATTGAGAATAAATTTATATCATCAGAAAGATCGACGAAACAAACACAATGATGTTGTTTGTTTTGTGCTTTGAAGAGCTTGATAAACATCAAAAAATTTAGACCCAATTTCCATAACTTCACTTTGGAGGTTGGGTCAGAATAGTAACTCGAAATCATAGCCTCTTTATGCTTAGTGGTTCCTTAGCTAGACAATGAGCTTATTAGAGACTCTATGTACCACAAATGCATTCATATGATCCCACCATCCTCAAAGAGCTAACTATTTAAAACTTACACAAAGTTATTGTGCATTTTAGAAAAAAGCATCAAAGAGAACATCAATACTTTAGTGATGGCATATAATATGAATCTTGCATCATTTATTTACATTTTATGTATCCTTGATGGGCTACTCATACTCAACAACAAGGCTTGAATCATTACAACAAAGATCATTGTCTAACTTGGAGGAATTGAATATAGGTGGGGAGGATAAAAATCATTCCTTCAAACCACTAAACCCAATTGAGACCATTCCATTTATTTATTGATATGTATTTATTTTATATTCACATTATAACTACACTATTAATTATCACACTAAAAAATTATCATTTATCTTATCACATTATAATTGTGTCCTCTATCTTACATATATCGATTATATTCCTTTATATTATCATTATTTCTTGCTTTGTGCTCTTTCTTACATATATCTATTGTGTTCCTTTATTATGCCAATAGGTGTGTCTATTTTGGAATAGGTCTTCCATAAGTTTAATTTAATTTTCAATAATTATTAGGTGGATGGTAGGGATTTAATCTCCATGGAATAATATAGAATATTCTTAGTAGTATTCAAGGAGAAAAGGTTGATATTTATTTCAAAAGTAGTTATGCCCGCCTTTTAATTAAATTGATTAATTAAAAAAATGTTATATGCACATGAATTGTGGTTTCTTGGGCATGTCGGATTAGTAAGCCATGGTATTGGCCCATGATATTGTAACAAATCCTATTTTTAGGTTAAGAATCTTCATGGTAAAGTGGGGGTGAATCTCCATGGGTAAGAATCTTGTTGCATGTGTATTTAAATGTATATTTATTTAACTCGTATATTAACTATTTTTTATAATTAATAGTAATAATTTAAAATAATGTTTATTTTTTGTGTTATTTACTCTTGGTAATGTGAGTTGAAACAAAAGATTAATTGTTTTGATGCCTATAAGGGTTTACTTGTTGATTTTTGTAGCTTGGGAGGTACTCCCACAATGCTTGGGGTACTGGGTTTGTGAGGAGTTGACCCACAAAAGTGGTTTGCGGGAAATGTACCCAAGCAATGGGTTTTGTACCCAAAGTTGTGGGCATGAAACCAAGTGGATAAATTGGTTGTTTATTCATTGTTGCATGAGGGGCACCCTTGATGGGCTAAGTGGTACATAGGGCATCATGGTGTGGTGAAAGGAGAATGAAATGGAATTTATTTCTTATGATAGTTGGGTTTTTGGTGTTTGGTTCAAGTCGTCTTGACCCATGTGACATGACCCTTGGTGGAGGATGAGACCACCATAGATCACTATAAGTAGAATTCAATTGAAGACTCATTCTCACACAACACAAGCATTCATTAAGAAGAATGGATTCATAGACATAGAGGAGCTTCTCTAGAGTGAAGAAGAAAGTTGAGTAGGTTTCTCTCTTATGTTCTAGATAGGTTGATATTAGGATATCGTTGGACAAGTTATTTTGGATGCTTCTAGGCATTCATATAAGGGTAAATCTCTAAGATTATGGTCACAATTGTTCTATTCCTTAGAGGAGGGCCAAGACTCTTGTAGTAGGTGTTTAGGAGAGCCACGAGGCATGTTTAAGAGAGTTGTGAGGCTTGGTATATTGTTGGAATTAGGCTGCATGCTTTAAGGTACAAGCGCAAATATTTCGTGGCCTAAAAGGGAGTTTTACATAGGTTTTGGTGAGGTCTATGGAGGTTGAATTAGGGAATTCTTGAGGTATTGCAAAAGCCATAACAAAGAGACGAAAACCTCAAGTTTTTGTGCAGAAAACCATAATCTTCAGGGCTGCTAGAGGAGACGTCTTGAAAGGTATGTTGACTAGTTATTATTATGGATGAATGTTAGGTTGATGTAGCATTTGAAGGTATGTTCATAAGCTTTGTTGAACAACAGTTTGATCAGCCTAAGAACTAAGTTCTTTGTGGAATTTTAGTGGCTGGTAAGAAGCCCTAAGTTGTGAGACAAAGGAGTAGACTTGTCATTGTGTAATGGAAGTCTTAGAAGACCCTATGAATAATATCTTTTGGAGAAGTCAAAGTACTATTTTAGGGGTGATTATTGAGCCCTAGAAAACTCATCCCTGGAGGATTAAAGTGATTGTAAGTGGGTAGCATGGAAGACCTTATGATAGTGACCTTGGAGCAACAAAAACATTGTGTGAAGGAAGCCTATGTTCAGGGACATTGGAGCAACAATGTCATTGATAGAAGGTGTTTTTATCAAATGAAGATGCACACATATTGAAGTTAGAGAAGTACTTGTGAGCGATAGAAGAGGTGGAAAAGGACCTACTAGGTGTTCAAGGTACGTGGACCAAAAGGGTTGAGTTGAGATCTCATTCTACAAGAATGTCAAGTGTATTTACGATTCAAGGGTAGATTGGTGATCATATATTGTTGATCTCAAGCCCTAGTTCCCGTATCAAGGCTAATTGTGAGGGACATGATCCCTGGTACGAGAGCCATATGTTTGTTGTATTAAATTTTGTAATATAACAAGTTTTGGGTTGAAAATTTGTCTTGTGTACTACATTGATTCACTTATGCACATTTTCCATTTTGCAAAGTGCTTGTGTTGTGGCATTTTAGTGTGTTTGTGATCATGTTTGAGACGTAGACCTAATTCTAAAGTGCCAAGGAAAAAAAAACATTAACAACCATTTAATTTATATGGTTGCATTGGCTTATCATTATTTCTTTATTTACTGTATTGATTATTATTTCAACATTATCATTCATCACTATTTCACTATTACTACTCTTATACACTACCTACTCGTCATTTCCATTATCTCTCCCTCTCTCTCTCTCTCTCTATATATATATATATATATATTAGATCGATTCAATTGCACTAGAATTATGTTACATTTAATTAATCAATGTGGGTTGGTAAGCTTATGAAGTGTAAGGCACAATATATGTCAAGACTTAGTTTCTAGTTGTTTTAATCTATGCAAAATTGACAAAAATAAATGTTCAAACATGTTTCATAGATTCCACAAGGTTCTGCAAAGGCAAGTTACATAGGGCTCTATCCTTCATCTAAACTAATATATCTTGTTAAGAAATTGATCCTGAATTTGAGACAAGTGCTACAATATACACTATGTTATATAAAAGCAGGTTACATGGGGTTATGCCTCATGTTTCAATTAAACAACCAATTCATAAATGACTTTAAACGCAACTATATTAATTGAAAACATAGATATAATGATTGTAAACTAAGCACAAGCTAATGAAATCAAGTAATGATATATGGAAAAATATAATCAAAATTACTCTATTCTAAAAGTTAAATGAAATGTAAAAGGATTAAACCATGCTAAGTAATGGCAATGTGCATCCTCATTGCACAGGGCCCTCCTAGTTGAGTAGCATGTTGCTTAATGAAATCTTAGAGAAATTAAAACTAGTGTAACCAAATTTTTAAATAAGATCAGAAATAACACATTGTAAACATAGAAACAAGAAAATTATATTAACTAGAGTCGGTTCAATACATCCCACCTATTTTCATAAACAAGAGCATAAGTATTTATAACAATAACATATAACTGTCTTAATAGTTTTACTGCCTAACTTTAAGATCAAATAATAGTTTTCCAAATCTCATGGGATAAAAGGTTCATTTGATTATCTAAGAGATTCATGACAAAAGCATGAATCTCTCCTCAAGATTTGATATCTTGATTTTGTAGGATCCTTTTCTATCACCCATTGTCTGCAACCACCAGCAAACTTGAACTCTACCATGTTACTATGTCCACTGCTTGAAATTGTTCACTAGGATTTGTGACTGAGCTTCATCGGTGATAGGTATCTTCTAGTTGTTTCTTTAGGTGGAAAACCATTTTTTCACTTTTTTTCCACATCCTTGAGTTTTTGTTTTTGCTAGATCATGCCTAGAAATATGATAACCTATGATTTGGATACAGAAAGGAAGAACACTTGCAGAATATGTGAGTTTCTACTGTCATAATCTTTTAAATCATTTTCATAAAGAAACATACAAAACTTATAGAAAAATGGACATTATTACGTTAATATTCTTTAATTGTAACCATTATGGCCCAAGCATGGTATTTATTCATAAATGGTAATTGTAGGTTTGTGAAATGATAACTATGATAGGATTCTAAGAGAAAAGGTAGGAAAAACTAAGGTTAACAAGGTGATAAAAAGAGCTTATTTTTGAACCTCAAAATCTCCCCACATTGAGGACTTTGGATGTACTCATACATCAATAAAATTGCACAATCTTATAGTTTTTTTCCCTACCACTGTATGGTCTAATAATTTTCTACAATATTCATCTCTTGTTAGGGGCTTATGATATAGTTTTAATATATGCCCGTTGACAAGAAAATAAGCACCCTCCTCATTGATAGCTTTGTTTTGAACTGATCCATTATTATAAATTGTATTTATTTCATATGGACCTAACCAATGTGTTTGGATCTTTCTTTAAAAAAATTAAATCTAGAATCAAATAGGAGGTCCCATCATTCGGTTTGAATTTCTTCAACTTGATAAACTTGTCATGCCATTTTGTCCTTTTTTGTTGAATTACATTGGTTCTTTGAATTGCCTCTTGTCAAATTTCATCATCCAACTGATTAAGTTGAGCGAGCCTTTGTTTTTATGCCTCTAAAAGACCTAGTCCCAATCTTGTTGTTGTTATGTAGGTATTTCTTTGAAACTCTATGGGAATCAAAACTTGTTTTCCACATGCAAATTCATGTGGTGTATGACTAGTAGTGTTCTTCCATGTAGTCTAATATTCCTAGAGTGCTTTCAGAAGCCTATCTACCAATTCTTTTCGATGTAATCAGACTGTCTTGGTCAGAATCGTTTCAAGGACCTTATTTATTGATTCCACTTGTCCATTAGCATGTGGATGATATCGAGAGGACTTATTATGCTTGATATTGTATAGTTACACAATTTTATGGATAATATTGGGTGTATGTTTTGCACATTGATCTGTAACAATCTCTCTAGGGACACCAAATTGAGTGAATATATCCTCAATAAGAAAATTTACAACATTTTCAGTGGCATAAATTAAAGGTTTTGCTTCTACCCATTTGTTACATGATTAGTACAAACAAGAATATATTTTTTATCTACATATTGGAGTAACTGGCCCTACAAAGTATAGATCCCATTTTTTGAATGGTTATTTAAGAACCTATGGTTTCAGAGGCATTTCATCGACTTGAATTAGCTTTCCCACTCTTTAACAATTATCACACCTTTTAACATATTCTTTGGTGTCTTTGAAAAGGGTAGGTAAATAGCATCTTTAAAGAAGGAACTTATATGTAGTTCTTTGGTTGGAAAAATTCCCTCTTCATTGTCCATCATGGCATGCTTTTAATATATCCATTACCTCATCTTCTCTTAAACACCTTCTGATGATTAAATCTAGTCATATTCAAAATAGTTTCCATCTATCCAGGAGTACGATGCACTTTGTCTAACAATAATTCTTTCCCTTGATGTCAATTGTTGAGGCAACTTGCCTGTAGCCATATAATTAGTGATATCTGCATACTAAGGATTTTTTATAGCAATTGCAAATGTTCATCAAGAAAGCTATCATGGATAGGAACTAATGTATTTTCATTTTGGATTCTAGAAAGGAAATCAACTATTGTATTTTCCTTTCCAATCCTTTTAATATAGTAATATTGAATTCCTACAAAAAAAGAGCAATCTAGTAATTCTACTATTAGTTATGAGTTTTTTCATTAAGTATCTAATTACAGAATTATCAGTATGAATAAAAGTTTCATACCCAATTATGTAGTGTATAAATTTATTTATGTATGAACTACTTCAAGAAACTCATTTTCTATAATTGTATATTTTAACTCCACAGGAGTCAAATTTGTACTTACATAATATATAACACGAGTTTGATTCTCTTTCTATTCAAGAATAACTCCTAAAATCTTATCTAAAAAATATGTAGAGATATGGAATGGGAGAGACCAAATTAGTCCTCTTAAATTAGGTGTTTCACATAGCTTTTGTTTCAAAGTATAAAAAACTAATTGACATGAAGAGCTCCAAAAAAATTCACTAACTTTAGTGAGTAATTTAAATAGTTGTGAAGCTACTTTTGTAATTTTTTCTATAAATATTTTGTAGTAGCCTATATGTCCAGAAAAATTCTCACATCCCTTTGAGATTTGGGTGCTGAGAGCTTGATAATGACTTCAATCTTTTCTAGATCATCCTTATCTTATTACCTGAAATATAATGACGAAAAAAATTCCTCCATTAAGCATATGAAATTTTTCATGACTTAAAGAACAATTAGTTTCTTGGCATATTTAAGAAAATTTTCAAGTTTTTCTAAGCCTTCCTAAAAAGTGTTACCATTTAATATGAAATCATCAATGTATACTTAAACATGATCATGAACAAAGTTAGAAAAGATACGTAGAATTGTTCTTTGAAATGTAGCAAGAGCGTTGCATAGCTATTAGGGTCCAACCGTAACCCCTTTATTTATGTAATAAGCCCAATGGGCCGAGTCATAATCATAGTTAGTTAGAGAGTAAATAAAGTCCACATTAATAATTGTAAGTGGTTGACTTGCATTAGAGAAAATGGACCATAGTTATTTGTAAACGAGCCATATTTAATAAATAAAGTTGTTAACTCGAGTTATGCAAGGGACCACTAGTAATTAGGGTTTTGGATGTCATTTATCTATTTCTAAAAAATAAAATACTTATTGTTTTTCTCATTTTATTATGTGTTCTTGGCTATATTTCTTCACATTTCTCATAGATCAAGAGCATAACAAGTGGTATCAGAGCACTTTCCAGGGCTGGTTGTACCTCCAATTTTCATAGCATTTTTTTTGGGCTAGAGACGTGTTTCAGCGTCTTTAAACCATGGGATCTATCGTTGAGCGCATAAACCTGCGGATTTGGGGAGGCATGCACACATGACCTATAAGAGGTGGTTACGCTTGTTGGAATCCCTTGTAACCCCTGTAGGTACCCCTTTGAGTAGTAGTGCATTAGACAGAACCACACACATACTACACTTCCATGTACCCTTGGGTATATTAGAAGCCCCCTAAGCTCACTTGAAACCTAGCCTTAGATCAGCTGTCGGCCATCTTGCTGCTATAGTACACTGAAAACAACACTCTGGGAGATTACTCATGCACATGATAGGGTAGTCGGGTAGTACGGCTAAGGGTACGGTCGATCATCCTTAGTTAGCGCCCTGAAAGATTGGGCCAATTACTATTGTTGGACCCCTGTGTATATTGTGATCTATAACACCTGACACTCCTTTGTGACCATAGTTCCCTCTGCTATTTGAAGATCGCCCACTACCTTATCTTCCAAATCAGATCCAACAGTTGGGGTTTTGTTGCGCAGTGAAAATTAGATCCAACAATTGGGATTCTACCACCACCGTGTAACTCACATTCAACAGTTGGGGTTTCATAGTGCTGATGAGACTCTTTGTGCAGTGAGGGTTGCTACTACTACAGTTCAAGCCCTATTTTCACAGGACATTGGGAAGGATCAAGATTTCTAGAATTTGGCCACTGCAGTATTGATCAATGGGGAGTAAAACTCCTTTCAAAGTAAAAAAAAGGAGAGTTTGAGAACATCCCGAAATGCTTACAAGAGACTTAGCCCATAAGTTTCACGACGATGAGTTGATCATAGTGGTACCATTGACTTGTCAGCCTCAATTTTCCGACAATCCCAAATTTTTCCGAAGTGACTTCAAGTGATCCCCGCCAATAGATACTTGAGATCACCCTCATTCCAAGAAGACTACGATTACGTAATTGGCTAGGGTTTATGTATGGTAGGTACTAGATATCAAGTCATGGCCTATGAGAAGATCGAGAGCCTTGAAAAAAGGTTGGATGAGTTCTAGGGCAATATGGAAAAAATTACCTCACAACTTTCACTTCTCGCCAATATGATGCATAGGCCTCATCGGGAGGAGCATAGTGTTGATGAACACCTCGAAGGAGAATATAGCCATCACATTCACTTCCATGGAAATCACCAACATTCCCACCCTCGACCACCCAAGCTATACATGTACAAATTTGATGGCTCTAATCCTATGGTATGGGTAGCACAAATGGAACAATATTTCTCCCTTAATGATATCTACAAAGATCAAACTAAACTACGTGTGGGAGGCCTTTACTTGGACCAAGAAAGATGGCAATGGTGGTAGTGGCATTAGAAATATTATCTAGGGAACATAATTTGGCACATGTTCTCAAAAGCCCTATGTGATCGCTTTGACAAGAAATCTAATTTTTTGGGTCGTCTCACTAAGCTCCGATAGACAGGCACAGTTAAAGACTACATTGCAGCCTTTGAGACATTGGCCATCAGAAGTGATGGTCTAGGAGATGAATTCTACTTGGAGTGTTTCATCAGTGGTCTCAAAAAGACATCCAAGCCCATGTCCAGATGCACCACCCAACAACGTGGATGGAAACCTGCAAAAAGGCCATTGAGATGGAACTCGCCTTAGCTGCCCATCCCACTTGTCCAAATTTCGTAGCCAAGGGGCATCCCACCCAGGCTCAAGGCCCTACCCAAACACTTAAGGTTCAAAAGGTGTGTCCAACATAAATGGTTGAAATAAGAAAACAAGGATTGTGCCACTACTGTGATGATAACTACTCCCCGAGGCATACATGCAAGGAACCAAAATTATTTCAAATTAATGCTACTGATAACATTTCATATGAGGAATCCCCAGCCCTTAGTGGGCCCAAGGACGAATTTGAGTAAACCCAGCCTGACAATAATATTACAGCTACTCCAGATGAACCAATTATCTCACTACATGCTTTGGTGGGCATTTCTTTGCCATCCGAGGCTTTCTTAAACATCGACCAGTAGTGGTATTGATTAATAGTGGCAACACTCATAACTTTATCCATAAGCGAGTCGTCGAAGCTGCTCATTGTTTAGTGTGGGCCGTCTCTAATTTCAAAGTCCTTATTGTTGATGCGAGAACCATGAAATGTGAAGGCCACTATGAAAATATTAAACTTCAGATGGGATACTACCACCTAAAGACCCACATGTTTTCTATTGAAATGGGTGGTTGTGACATTGTCTTCGGTGCTGAATGGCTTTGCACATTGATCTTGGTCACAATGGATTTCCAAGAGTTATATATGATTTTTAAGAAGAACGACCACATTCATACATTACGTGGACTCCAAGCAGGTGCCCCTACTATCATCAGCTCGCATCGACTGGAAAATCTTTTGAAAAGGGCCATCACAGAGTCATCGCCCAATTTAATGCCATCCAGGCCATTGACTCCACTAATCCTCATATTAATCCTAAGATGCAATAGGTCTTAGACCACCGCCAATAAGTAGTTTACAAACCTAAAGGAATTTCACCCTCTAGGGGTGAACATGATCATAGGATCCCTTTGGTCCCGTGGGCCCAATCACCTAATGTGCACCCATACCGATATCCTTTCACCCAAAATAATGAAATTGAAAAAGTCATCAAGGAACTCCTTGAAGTCGGTGTTATTCGTCCCAGCATCAGTCCTGATTCATCACCAGCGGTCATGGTGCTAAGGAAATATGGTGAATGGCACATGCATCCGGACTTTCGGGCCCTCAAAAAGCTCACTGTCAAAGAAAAAAATTCCTATTCCTGTTGTTGATGATCTTCTTGATGAACTACATGGTTCTCAATTCTTTACCAAGCTAGATCTTCGCTCTAGCTATCACCAAATACATATGAAGAAAGTAGACATTCCCAAGGCTGCCTTTCAAACTCATGAAGGCCATTATGAATTCTTGGTCATGCCATTTGGTCTATGTAATGCTCCATCTACTTTTCAAAGCCTCGTGAACAACCTGCTAAAAACATATCTCTGAAAATTTGTCCTTGTCTTCTTTGATGACATTCTCATATACATCCTAACCTGGGACAAACATCTTCAGCATGTAGACCTGATCTTGCAACTGTTCCAGAATCACAAATTATTTGTTAAATTTTCCAAGTGCTCTTTTAACGTGGAAGAACTCAAGTATTTGGGACACATTGTGGGTTGTGAAGGAGTGAGGGTTGATCCAAAAAAGATACAGGCAATTCAAGATTGTGCCCAACCAAAAACCTTGGAGAGTTTGAGGGAATTCTTGGGTCCCATTGGCTATTGTCGCAAATTTTTCCGCAATTATGGTCATATTTCTAGACCCTCACTAATATTCTCAAGAAAAATTCATTTCTCTAGACTGATGCAGCTCAGCAGGAATTCGTGGCTCTCAAACAGGCCATGTGCTCCACTCCTGTATTGACCCTACAAGACTTCACCAAATCTTTTGTGATTGACTGTGATGCTTCCAATACTAGTATTGGTGCTGTATTAATGTAGGAAGGTCGACCATTGGTCTTCACTAGCCAACAACTAAGTGGAAAACATCTGGGTCAATCTACCTATGAGAAAGAAATGATGGCCATCTTACATGTAGTAGACACCCGATGACCATACTTGTGGGGGCGACGTTTTCAAATCTGCATGGACCATCAAAGCCTAAAATATTTTTTGGAGCAATGGCTATCATCGCCACAACAAAATAAATGGTTGGCCAAAATATTGGGATATGATTATGAGATAATTTACAAGAAAGGGCGTGACAATGTAGTAGTTGATGCTTTATTGCACCAATTTCAGGATGAAAGCACCCTTCTATCAATCTCTCTTTCCATACTATATTGGATTGAAGAGGCCCACAAGGAATTGTTATCACACTCATCTCTCTCCCAACTTATTAATAACTTGAGAGAAGATCCTAATTCCTTAGTTGACTACTCTTGGAAGGATGATATTCTTCTCTACAAGGATCGAGTAGTTATATCGCTGGCATCCACTCTCAAAACCCGCATTTTGGAAGAGTTGCACTCATCTCCAACTGCAGGGCATTTAGGATTTCAGAAGACTTATGCTCGTGCTCGTCGTTTTTTTATTTTGGACTGGCATGAAAAACAACATTCTTACTTTTGTAGATGAATGTGAAGTGTGTCAATGCAACAAAGGAGAAATAGTCAAGTTACCGGGAACTTTACAACCATTGCCACTCCTTTCCTTTGTCTGGATGGATGTTTCCATGGATTTCATCACTAGTCTCCCAAAGTTGGACAACAAATCCGTCATCATGGTGGTTGTGGATAGAATTTCTAAATATGCTCATTTTTACGCTCTACCCCACCCATTTACCCCCACTTTGGTGGCTTAAGCTTTCATGGACCAGATTTTCAAACTACATGGCATGCTGACTTCCATTGTGTCTGATCGCAACCCCACTTTCAGAAAATTTTGGCAAAAGCTTTTCAAGCTGCAAGGGACGCAACTCCAACTAAGTATCGCCTATCATCCCCAAACCAATGGTCAAACAAAAGAAATCAACAAATGTTTGGAGACATATCTAAGGTGCTTCACTTCTGAAAAGCATCATCAATGGGTACAATGGCTACCTGTAGCTGAATGGTGGTATAATACTAACTATCATGAAGCCACCAAGATGACTCCATATGAGGCAGTGTATGACCAAATCCTAGCTTCACCTAATTCTTATATCCCTGGATGTTCTAAGGTGTAGGTAGTTGATCAACTCCTACAGCACTGTGCCACCATGATAGGTCATCTCAAAGATAATCTACATCAAGCTCAGAATTTAATTAAGCAACATGCATACCATCATCATTCTGAGTGCACATTTCAAGAAGGGAATAAGGTATTCTTGCAATTGCAACCATATAAACAAACATCTCTGAAAGAAAAGGGATACGAGAAACTAGCACCAAAATTATATGGACCTTATCAGATACTTCAATGCATTGGAGTAGTCGCCTACGAATTGGCCTTGCCACAAACCTCAAAAATCCATTCGGTCTTCCATGTATCATGCCTCAAGAAAATGGTGGGGAAAAATTACGGAATTGAAACCAATCTACCCAAGTTGGATGAGGAAGGTTCACTCTGGCTCCACCTAGAACAGGTCCTCGATACTCATGAAAGACATCTCCACAGCCACATGATCAAGGAAGTCCTCGTCAAGTGGAAAGACACCTCTCCAGAAGATGCGACCTAGGAACCAACCACTATTCTTCAGGAGTTTCGCAGCTTCAACCTTGAGGACAAGGTTCTTTTGATGGGGAGGGCATGTTAGGGTCCAACACTAACCATTTTATTTATGTAATAATCCCAATGGGTCGAGTCATAGTCATAGTTAGTTAGAGAGTAAATAAAGCCCAAATTAATAATTGTAATTGGTTGACCCGCATTAGAAGAAAGGGGCCACAATTAGTTGTAAACATGCCATAGTTAATAAATAAAGTGGTTAACCCGAGTTATGAAAGGGACCACTAGTAGTTAGGGTTATGGATGTCATTTAGCTATAAATAATCTTAGTTAGTAAAGGAAATATCATTTAGTCTTATTGTAATTGAGCTTTGTTCTATTGGAGGTTTCCCCCTCGAAGAGGTAAGTGAACATTGAATCTATTTATGAATAATAAAATACTTGCTATTTTTCTCATTTTATTCCTTGTCCTGGGCTACATTTCTTCGCATTTGTGGTATTATAGCATTTCTTGCAGGTCAAGAACATAATAATAGTCCAAAAGGTAATACTTTGTAATCGTATGTTCCCCATGGACATGTAAATGTAGTTTTGTCTTGATATTCTAGTTCAATTTGTATTTGATTATATCCATTAAAAGCATGAAGAAAATAAAAAAAAAATTCGTCCTTGTTGATGTATCCTATACTTGATCAATGAAAGGAAGTGGAAAATGATTTTTTAGGGTATCCTCATTTAACTCTCTATAGCCTATAAAAAATCACCACTTACCATTTTTCTTTGGAACAATTACCAATGGTGAGACCCATTCGTTGTCAGAAACGAGATAAATGAAGTTTACATTTAACAACTTTTTCAATTCATCTTTTACAATTTCCCTCATATTATGATTCATCCTTCTTTGGGGTTACCCAATTGGTCTAGCATTTTCTTGTGTGTGTGTGTATATAATTTTTACATGTATTAGGGGTTTATACCTCTCATATTTGTATATTCTCTTGCAAAAGCATAAGCATGTTTTTGTAGCATCTTCACTAATTGACCTTTTTGAGACCTTTCCAGCTTAGAGTTAAAATTTAAGGTTTTACTTGGATTAATCTCTAGAAGAACACTATCAAATTTTGTCAGAGAATTTAAGGATAACATAAAATTATTTGATGAAAATTTGTTTATAGTAACATTTTCATGAAAATCCTTATCTAATATATCATCATAAAATTTTTTTATTTGTTCATCAAGATAGTGAAAAAAATCATAATTATTCATAAAATTTACTGCTTGTGAAATTGTTAGAACAGGTTGTTTTTAGTGTTTTCTAATTTAGTCATTGTTTTGGCAGAAGGATAAAGTGTAAACTTCTTTGTTGCATTTCCATTTGAAATTGTCATATATTCAGATATATAACTAATAAATTCATCATTTGTTTCTAACCAAGGTCTTCCTAACATTAAAGGATGTCCTCCCATGTTGGTTTTAGGTGTAAGAACCATAAAATCAACTGGGTATTCCCAAGAGTTAAACACACAAGAATATCTTCTAATACACCTTATGGTTTTATAGTGGATCTATATGCTAATTGTAAAACAATTGGTGTATGTCGAAGATTGCTCAAATGTAATTCATTGATTGTTTTGGTGTCAAAACGCAACACCCCTGCAAAATTTGGAAGCCTGGATGCACAAGGATCCAAGTTTTGGTCAAATTCCCACCAGGCACTATCATTCATAGGCCTTATTGCTTTTCTTCGACCAACGAAAATGGCATTGACATGAACCATAGCGCCAAAATATTGGGTGCCTCTCCTCGGCTGACACACACAGTGTGGGCATGCCACATGTAGACACGAGTGACACGGGTTCATCTTAACATATTAGATGGGAGAGGGCACCAAAAAAGTTTCCTCTCGCCCAAGCGAAGTGCCCACCAATCCAACAGCCAGGAGCTCTTTGTAGCCCCAAGATATACGAGTGATAACATTAAGGGGAGGTGCAGAGGAGGCCTATTTTAGATCCATCTAGGAACATCAACCCCGACTTACAGATCAATACTATTAGGGCCCATCAAACCCTAATTCAGTTGTTACGTGCCCTAATGAAATAAACCATTAGAATTCCTCCTTCCCAAGAGATTCCATGACTGAAATCATCCAAAAACTACCTCGAAGAAGATCAACGTAGGCAGGCCTTTATTAGGGTGCACTGCACTGTAGCCCAATACATTGCCAGGGTGCATTGCAATGTGCTTGAGCCCTCTTTGGCCTACGTTGGGCAAATTTGAGCGTAATATGCATTGGGGTTTGGAATATTTTTATCCATAGGATGCTTCTAGAAGTTTCCCAAGGTTGTCCACTCCTTTGGGCTCGAAATTGGATGAGGGAGGAAGTTAAGGAACATTAATCCCTTTATCCCTTCCTCCATGGAACTAAATCCTAAGTTTGGGAGGGCATTCATTATCACCATTTATGACATAACTTCCTTCATTAACCTATAAAAAGACCACTCATCTAAGTGATCAGGGGCTGGAAATCATTGAATTATAGGGAGATGCTGTTAGTATGAGACTTGATTTGGTTTCAAGTATTGTAATGATGTCAAAATGTCTTGGTTGTCATGAGGAGAGGATGGGATTGAACTAGAGGAGTGGCACTGAATCAAGAAAATTGGGTTGTAACTCTTCCTTTTACTAAGAAAGTGTTCAAAGCTTTTTCCATATGTTTGTATTGTTTATTGATGCTTTCATATGTGTATTATGCACTTAATTCCATTTTATGTTTAATCAATAGATCATTATCATATGCTTTGATCGGTTTTTGTCTTTTGTCTTTGTGCAGGTACTTTTCAAGCAGATTAAGTACAAAAAGGAGTGAAAGAATTGTTCAAGGGAGATAAGAGTAAGCGAAAGCTTCAGGTAAGCTTCTTTACTATCTTATTTAATCTATTGGTCATAGAAAAAGTAGAGAATGCTTTGCACTGTTGTTCTAGACTTAGCTACTAGTTTAGGGGTTTAGGCGTTTATCCATAAACACTAAAACTTCCCAAAACAAATTGGCAACTCTGCTGGGGATCGATTATCCATCTTAGTAGCTTATCAACCTCTTAAGATATTTTTACATACTGTGCTTGTGGTCATTAATTGAATTTCAGTCTTATTTCATTGAAAATTGAGTCAAAACTGTGTCAAATTGCCTTTAAAAATGGCTTATTGTCACCAACGCAGCCCAGTGAAGGACACAATGCGTTGCAATGCACTTCCCGCATAGATCTAGTGCGCTGAAGTGCACTGTATCTCACTACAGCCTGCACTAATCCCTTGAGGGTCAGTTTCCCATCTAGGAACTAAAGTTTTTTGCCAATTTTCTCCTGTTTGAATGATTTGCTGAATGTCAATGATGTCTTATTTCTAAAAATAGTTTTTCATCTCCTTAGTTGGCCCTACTTAGAATAGATTGGTAAATGTTTCTTATGTATCTACTTTTTCATTTTCAATCTATAGTCGAAAGTTAGTCTTTTGGTCGATTGATCCTTGTCGAAAGAAAGTGTCATAAAATTGTCTTTTCCTTCGAAAATTGAATTGTTGTATTATGTAAAGTCTTCATTCATGAAAGATCGATTGATTGATGTGTGCATATGATTAGTATTTTCGTTGAAAGTGTCGTAATTACTCATTTCTTTGAAAACGAAAGTGTCATAAAGTCTTCCTTTCCTTGAAAATAAATTGTCACAAAATCGTCATTTTTATGAAAAGAGTTTATTGATCTATTGTGCATTAGCTTTCCTTTTTGTTCATTCACATTAAGGGAAATCGAAAAGAAATACGTGCATGTTGCATTGAAAAAGTTTGTGTGTGATGATAGGAATAGTGTAGGGAATTTGCATTTAGATTGTGCTCTTTGCTCTTTGATCAAAAGGAATCTGATTGCTCTATCCATAAGTAGCTAGAATTTTTATCGTTAAATTGAAAGGAAAGAATGCTTATCATTATAGTTGCATTCCTAGGAATTTCAGAATACATCACGTGGTGAACTTGAAAGGCAAATTCCTAAGCAAGATCAACTTAAAATAAACATCAATGTACCTAATGGAGCATTGTCATTAATGAGAACATTTAGTGGTTCTAGGCTAGAGACGTGTTCCAACGTCGTAAAACAAAGAATTTGTCGCTAACTTATCTGTAATACATCCCAAGTGTGATACCTCATTCCACGTACATGAGTATATCATAGCTCATCCATGTACCTTCGGGTATATAACGTGGTGTTACAATACGTAAAGTATATGGGGATGCTCTCACTATGTATTTTTTCATTAGACAATGCTTATACAGATTGGGCCTCCATGTACTTTCAGGTATATATGGGAGGACAACTTTAGGTTGCTATCCATCCTTAAGTAACCGAGTCGACCGCCTTGTAAACTGTGATACACCGAACACATCGTTCGGGGAGATTGTCTGCCTATACTTCTTGGTTTGCCAAGAGGTATTCTGTAGTTCAAAGTTGCTTGGTAAACCTTTTGCCTAGATTATCCCTCTTTGTTTTGTTATGTTACTTTGATTAAAATAAATTTAATTGACCATAGATAACATCCTCCACACTCACTCCTTAGTTGATCTTAGGTTGAAACATATGGCGACAAATTCGGAGTCCACCGATCAAGGAATTCCTTTTGATGGGAATCCTAGTCCTTTTCCTCCATTTGGAAATATTGGTGTTCCATATATGGCTACATTGTCCCTTCCAGGATTTACCATTGGCTTTCCAGTATGGTTGTTTTCAACCTCCTTGGTTCAAAATGTCGTGATTTATCCACAATTGAGTACTCCTCCAACTGGATAAAATCAACCTCTAGTTGATCCTAAAGTTGACCCTTTGCCTTCTTCTTCGGTTGTTTCTTCCTCCCCTTCTTCCTCTTTGCCTAGTGAAAGTATTGGTACTAGTAACTAGGTGGCTAAGAAGAAGAAGAAAGGGAAGAAGAAGAAGAAGAAACAAATTCAGTAGAGAGGCAATCAAGCAACCATTAATTTGAATGCAACATCTGATGGGAAACTGTCCGTTAAGCCTCACAAAGTTCGATATCCATGCAAACTTTGTGCTGGAGACCATCTTCTTCGAAATTGTCCTAATATTCCTCAGATCTTAGAATAATGGTCTTCCCGTTCTCATCATCCTGTTTCATCAACTTCTGGAGATCATGCTGGTGACACACCATCAACTAGTGGTAGTAAAGTTCATGGAAATAAGGGTAAAGTTAAGTTTCCCTATAGGTTATGTGAAGGGAATCACCCTATTCACCTTTGTCCCTATCTGGATGAAGCCAAAATAGTGCTATTTAGGTGCAGTTCATCAGTAGGGTAAAACTAACCTGTCTCATGAAAGCCTAAACCCAGCTCACATTCCCTATTAGTGGGTGAACAATCCAACACTTGGTGAATTCTACTTCATAATGATAGGAAGAGTCGACATCGAAGGATCAAAAATCAACGTTGATATGAACACTTTTGTTCCACACAAGATTTCTATTCTTGTTGAGCTCATCTTAGGACACCTGTGTTATCTTTTAACAGATGTACTGCCCCAGCCAAACTCCCCACCAGACAATGTCTTCCAACTGGATAGACACGTCGAAATGTACCTTAAGGCCAAAAACACAGCCAGTGCCCCATCTCCACCCCACAGAATAAGTAAAATAACATTAAAAGTAGTGGTATTTCACTTGCACTGAAAATGGCTCCCACTTTTTCTACACCTCTCAAGTCATTAAACAAAGTCGGACTAGAGTCAAACTCAACAGGGTCTTCTTTCCTCGTTGATTCTACCATGCCTGGTCCCTTGCCTGTGGATTATTTAGATAGTAGATAGGGATAGTGGGAATCTCGTTAATCCATTCATGCGTGTCACTAATTAGACGACGAGGCATTTGAATACCTTAAGAGAGTCATAGTTACTCCTACCATTTACCCATGCTTGGTTGAATTTCTTCAATTTGACATTCAGAGCACTGGGTAGAAATCACATTGCATCAACATCTACAGGGACCATCAGAATGCTTTGTTTTAATTAAACAGTCAGATTCCCCTTGTCTGTACCAGTTCTGAGTCAACTATTTTTCGCCTAGGGAAAAGTCCCCAATAGGGGGAATTCTACTCCTATAGCCTAATCGGCATGTGACTACCTGCCCTCACCATGAGAGAAGCTCAGGCAGACTGCCGAAAAACCATGAGTTTATGGCACAAACCCCTAGGCCCATCCCTCAGAGCCAATCCTTTTCTTGAAGTTACAAATTTGTTTTGTTGACTTCCCTTACCTACATTATTCTATTGACCAGAGGCTATTCAGCTTGGAGACCTGATGTGGTTATGAGTATGAACGGGCATGAACGATACTTGGTCCTCCAGATTTTCAAGGGTTGCAGAGGGCACACCGGATACCGTAAGGCGTGCGGTGCTCTTCCAGCTGTTGGAATCTATCTCTGGGTTAACCGATTCTGGGGTGGGAAAGTTGCTAAAAAGAAAAGATAACGTTGCCACACGCCGCCATGTCCCGATTTGGGAATATTAGCCCGATTCCATTTCCTGCAGTGACTTCCATTTGGTTACAGGAAACTCTCCCTAAATCCTTCACTAGTTGATGAATTGACTAACCAAAATCAACCGTTAGTCAAACCCACTCTCTATGAAAGTGAACCGTATGAGTCTACACCCAACCCAAATCCATAGGTCGAGGTAACAGTTGACCCGATTTCACCTTCAGCTAGTCTTACCTGTCCCGAAGAGAGTGAATATGATACCACTCAAGTTCTTTTTGTTTCTTTAGATTCTAATGAGCTTGGGGGCAATCCTCCTGTTCCAACAAGATAGGAGGAAAATCCTCCCGCTCTCGTAACTCAAGGGGTTAATTCTTCGGTTTCTATGTTACCCCCTCCAAGTAGTCTCGTCACTTCCTTTGATTGGAATCGATTGGCAGGATTCCGTTTTCCTTCTTATGTGCCTTTCCAGATCATATTACAAGTTTGTAATATGATTATACCTAGCACTATTATAGATGAAGGTGCATCAGTGAGTATCCTTTCCTCAACTACTTGGCAAGCGCTCGGTTCACCGTTGCTTGTGCTAGTTACCCAGAATCTGTTGGCTTTTAACAGAGGAACCAGTCAACCATTAGGGATCCTACCTCAGTTACCTATTACTTTGGGAGGAAAAATCATATATTTGAATGTGATGGTAGTCCCGGGCCCTTTAGATTACAATTTGCTTCTTGGGCGCGACTATGTTTATGATATGGGAGCTATTGTTTCAACACCCTTTCGAGTCTTTTGTTTCCCGCATGAAGGCAGAATTGTCACCGTTGACCAACTTTCATTTCCCTTTCCAAATATGGCTTCTAGTCAACCATATTCCCTAATTAGTCCTTTTTTACCAATGGTATCATCCCCGCCACGGGTTAATTATGTGGCAACTTGTTTCATACCTACATCAACTGACAGTCAATTCAGTAATGTTGTACATCATGTATTGGGCGCATTGGAACTAGATCTCTCCTTCATGACCTATTATGAGTTGTGATCCAAGGGTCTATGAGGATAGTTATTTTACTATGTCAACCTCATTAAAAAATGAAACAACTCCCATGAGGATAGTTCCTGGTCTTGTGTCAACCTCGTTTAAAAATGAAACAAGTAGTATGATCATAGTTCCTTGTCTTGTGTCAATATCATTAAAAATGAAACAAGGAATCAGAGCAGAGTTCCTTGTCTTGTGTCAAGCTCTTTAAAAAATGAAACAAGGTCCCCTGGATCAAAGTTCCAAGTCGAGTCTTTGATTAGATCTCATAAAATCCCAATCAAGTCTTTCACTTGATTTCGTAAAAGAACCTTCAATCCATCCACCTGATAGTTACAAGTAGTCTACTTAGGTGAATGTAATGAAGCTTAGGGGGCATGCACCTAATGGTAAAGTTAAGTTTCCCTATAGGTTATGTGAAGGGAATCACCCCATTCACCTTTGTCCCTATCTGGACAAAGCCAAAAACGTGTTGGATAACCGTTCCGCTTCACCGCAACGATTTCCATCTGGTTGACGAAGACTCTCCCTTTCATCATGCTGGGGAGAATGTAAGCCAATTTAAAGCATAGTTTTTCATGATTCAAGCTTGTGTAAAAATGAAATTGAATTCAAGCATATTTTTTCATTTTAAGCTTGTGTAAAAATGAAATTGAATCTAGGCATAGTTGTTCATTTCAAGCTTGTGTAAACATGAAACAGAATCCAAGCATAGTTCCCTATGGTTCAAGCTTGTGTAAAATTGAACCCATTTCCATTTTTAACCCTCATGATTGCCATTCTATCGGCCCTTTTCTTCAAATGAGCCTTGATTGTTTTCATCCCATCGCCACCATCCCATTGGCCGATCATACACTTTCACTTGGTTGTTTTACCCTTTTTGAAGAACAGTTGCAATGAGTGGTCTTATTAGCCAACCTCTTCACATAAATCAACATGTTTCGAGAAGTTCCAACATCACTAGAACCAATTGCTACCCTAGACACCACTCATTCCTCAAAATGGAGTCCTCTTTAAGTTCTTTTCAAACTCTCTAAACATGAAAATATTGTTGAGCGCTTGTCCTTTCCAGCTCGTTAATGGATTGGAAATGATATCTCTCCTGTATTATTTTACACTTTTTCTTGCTTGAGAGATTAATTTACAAAAAAGAACTTATGGATTTTTCTTTTTGTACCTTTTCAAACTCTCTAAACATTAAAAGGACCGAGTTATCTTTATCGTTAAACTCGTTAAAAACATCAAATAGCGACAAACTTGTCCATCTAGACAAGATCGAGTTTCACCTTCGCTAAACTCGTTAAAGCATCAAATAGTGATGGATTCACCCGAATGGTGGAGTTATACAAAAAGAATATGTTATCCTCCTCAAGCTTGATAAAAATAAAGAGGAACTAGTCAGTAATGACTAGGGAAAATGGAAAAAGGGGAGAACACTTTATGGTAGCAAGTCGCTCTTGAACATGACACTTTCACCTCATCACCGTGACTATGTGGGTTGTCATTCAGCTTGATGGTTATCACACCATTGGTCTATCATACCATCCATTACTTTGTTTTGGGTCAATGCTACCAATTCATTTTAGTGTTGCCGACATGTTCAAGAGAAGTCATTCAGTGCAAACTTTATCCTTTGCAATACCGTAAACCTTCATTTTCATGACCACCATTCTTGAACCTTCTGTCATCAGTCGATTTTCATCTCCAAAATCATTTACCTCATTTTGTGTCATTGATGTGGGATACATTAAGGCCCTCTTGAGATGAGTCACTTCTTGTCGACATCAGCACATTATCCAAGAAGTTGACTTAGAAACACCCCTTCAATACCTTGAGGCTTGCATACATCAATGGTAGGTTTCTCGCTTCCGGTGATAGGGTGAAATCACTGCCCTTCAACCGAAAGACTTTGTATGGTGTTTGACATCAAATCATTTATTCACACCATGCAAAATGTACTATAGTACCTTGAGGGTCATTATCATTATCAGTGATTCCTCTTGTGTCTGTTAACGACTTACATCATTAGTTGGTAATCAGATGATGTCTTCCCATGTTTGACTTTAGATCACATATTCACATGGTTAGACTCATACTTGAGTGAAAAATTGAACAAGATTTGATCCGAATTGGATCCATAGAAGACTATCAAAGAATCATGACTATATTAGGTCGGGCAAATCTTTAAAGAATTTAGAATCGTGATAAAAAACACCCCTGAACCAGTGGCAATGGCAGCCAATGTGGAACGATGCGGACCTCGGTCAAAGCACACTGAACGAGGCCCATGGAGACTACGCAGGAGGTCAAAGAATCCCCTGGGAGCCCCAGATCAGGAAAAGGAGGTGGAATTTTATGCGCAATTAGCGCTTAGCGCTAATTGTGCATCGATGGGAAAACAGGGCCAAAGTGGAAAAGCTCAAGCACTCAGACACATGGTAAACCAAATAACTATGGGCGAAAAGGCAAAAGGTGCTAAAAGAAGAAAGGCGGGACCCATGCTCTAGGAAATCGGCAGCATTGATCGGGGCACCCTCAAACGGTAAACAGTTTTGGATGAAGCAAAGCGATCCCACTCAACAATCGACGCCTGGCAAGCAGAGGTGAGAGAAAATTTCCATTGATCGCGCGTTATCGGTTGAGAAATTCAACTGCACGGGACGTGCGTATGGCATCAGATCTGGAGGTCCCAGATTGGACGGCTAAGATCAAGCCCAATGGAGGAAGCAAAATCGATGAGGGAATACACCGCGTTTTAGAAGGATTTGGAATCCGTTTGACTGCCACAGTGGAGGAAAGAATTCATCCACGATGTAACTGAAGAGACGAACCAACGAATTAGGCTAGCTCCGTTTAGAGGAGGACATGTGGCCATTTCCCGAGCATTCATGTTGATGTCGAATAGGGAACTCCAAGCGCAGCTGTAGAAGGTGAATTGACAGAGGCGGAAGAGGAACCGAACATGCATGAGTTCGAATGGCTAAAGGCCATGAACAGATATAGAATACACAGTAAGGTCAGAGAGATGAAGGAAGACCAGAATCACGAGAGGAGGATGTAATAGACAGAGAAGAAGGCAGTGAAGCAAGAGAAAGCAGGAAGAGACAGAGGGCTGAGCTGATCGGCGGTAGCATCGAGCACCAGAGAGCTTAAGAAATTTGAGCCATCCCATTGAGGATCTATCCGAGCTGAGCACCACATTGGGCTCTTGCCACTGCATACCAGAAGGTCACAGAGCTGGTCGGAAGAAGAAGAGTCCGTGTACTCTTGTGGCTCGGGGAATCCAAGAACTACCCTGCCAAGCAAAACCTACGCCAGGAGAACTCACATTGAGTCCATGTATTGTAAATTCTTTGCTTAAAGGCACAATAAAACAAGGCCACCACTGAAGCTAGACCAGAGATGTAGCCCTGGAGAATAGGGTGAAATCCTTATTAAAATTGTTTGTGTCTTTGTGTTTGCTTACTGTATTTCTCTGCTGTCTTTCCATTTTATTGTCTATGTATTAGCAATCTGATTGATCCGTTGCTTCAATAACATAGAAGACACACCAGCACATGAGTTTGTAATATCTTTAAACAATAAATCTTAACTGATGTAACTCATAGGGTGAATATCAGATCAAGTGGTATCAGAGATTTAGGCTGTAAGGTTAGACAAGATTGTGTTGGTTTAGCTGTGAATGCCCACAAGATCAAAGCTCAAATTAGGAGAAGAAGAGTTGGTCGAAACTAATATTGAAATTGGAAGAGTCTATCCTCGGAAGACAATGTCAGAGGAAGGTTCTATGGGGCTAGACCCTCAATTCCTAGAGAGTTTCCTAGCTATAAAGTCTATGGTAGAAGAAATGTATAGGGACTTTAAAAAGCACAAGGATGAAGATTCATCAGGTTCTAAACAAGATAAAGAAGAAGATGAGTCTCATTCCCATGACCACTCAAAAGGAAATGGGAAAGAGGAAAGCTTTCTCACACTTCCTAATAGCCCTGTGCATAATAAGAAAGCATCTTTAATTAAGCTAGATGTTAAATTTGATTTTCCTATATATGATGGAGAGTTAAATACTGAAAAGATGGACAATTGGATTAAACAAATTGATGTATATTGTAGAGTGCAGAACATCAACTCAGATAAGAGGAAAATTCAGCCGGAAAGCCTACGCCTAGGAGACACTACCTTGGTTTGGTGGGAAGGTAGAACCCAAGCTGATATGAAGAAACATGGCAAGACCATCTCTATCTGGAGTGAATTTGTTTCTGCAATCAAGAAGCAGTTCTATCCATTGGCCTACATGCAACAAGCCATGATGAGTTGGAAAACTCTTCAGGAGTTGAAAGGGAAAAGTGTACAAGGGTATACTCAAGAGTTCAGAAAGAGATCTTTGATGTTGGGCATCGTATTAGACTCACCAGAGACTCTTTTGAAGTACATTGGTGGTCTACACATCTACATGAGGCATACCATCCTCATGTTTAATCCCACTAGTATAGATGAGGTATCTGTACAAGCTACTCATCTAGAAGCTAGAGGAAAGAATGGAAATCCAGAAGTTGGGGGACCATCCCAACCCACTGTAAGCAAGAGCAAGGAGAAAAGAAATCAGAGGTGGAAATAAAGGAAGGCTAACACTGCATAGAAAAGCAAAGCTTCATGCACTCACCGTAAAAAGGAGGGGAATGATGATGAGCACTGTTGGATTATGCATTTAGAGCTGAGACCTAAAAAGTCTGAGGGCAAGAAGAAGAAGGCTACTGCAGCTATTCAGAAAGACTTGGGGTCAGACTCGGGAGATGAAACAATCATTGCAGCCACAGGTATAAAAAATAATAATTCTGAAGCATCTACTAGTAATTCTGCTCAAACTATTATTGATGAAGAACATGAGAGAAAAAGACATGAGCTTTTACATATTCGAGTTATTTCCAAACATCAAAAGATTGATACTTTGTTTGATAGTGGCTCACGTAAATTTGATTTCTGAAGCAATTGTAAAGAAATTGGGATTAGCAACTACATCTCACAAGAAACCATACCCATTAGGATGGTTGAATGATAAAGCACAACTACAAGTGACTAGACAGTGCAAACTCAAGTTTTCTTTTGGGTCAGCATTTGTAGATGAGGTTGAGTTAGACATAATTCCTTTGGATATATGTTGGATTTGTTTTAGGAAGTCCTTACTTGTATGATAGAAAGGCTATTTTCTATAGAGTTGAGAACAAGTATCTACTTGTTAAAGATGGAATCGAATACTTTGTAAGAGATCACAAGCTCAAGAATAATTATACTCTCATAAATTCTGGGCAGATGAAAAGAATGATAAATTCATGCAAACAATTCTTACAATGGTTGTAAAGGAAAAGAAACTTGATAAAACTAATGTATTTGAAGGCTGTAATGCTCAGCAGCAAGCTGATATAGGAAACATTGTTTCAAAGTACGTTGTCCTGTTTCAGGAACCTAAAGGTCTGCCACCCAAAAAGGAAATAGTACATGATATTATTTTGCAGCAAGATGTTCCATTGCCTAACATTGGGATGTAAAGGTTGTCTACTTTAGAGAATCCTGAAATCAAGAAGTAGGTGTAGGATTTGCTTGAGAAAGGGTTCATCAGGCCTAGCAAATCACCATGTGGGTCACCAATCGTTTTGGTGAGAAGGAAGATGGCTCATGGAGAATGTGCATTGACTACCAAGCACTGAATAAGATAATAATAAAAATTGTTATCCCCTTCCTCGCATAGATGATCTTCTAGATCAATTGAAGGAAGCTATTTATTTCACCAAGCTAGATTTGCACAGTGGATACCATCAGGTCAGAGTTGCAGAGTAAGATGCATGGGAGACTGCTTTCAAAACTAAGCAAGGATTGTATGAATGGCTAGTTATGCCTTTTTGCTTGACCAATGCTCCTACTACTTTCATGAGATTAATGAATGAAGTACTCAGACCTTTTCTTGATGATTTTGTTATTGTGTATCTGGATGACATTCTGATTTTTAGTAAAATTGGGAAGAACACTTAAGCATGTTAAGCAGACATTTAGATGTTTTGAAAAGAGAAAAACTTCATGTTAAACTCTCAAAATGTGAATTTGGAAAAACATCTCTAAATTATTTGGGTCATATAGTAGGGGATGGTGAATTGAAAATAGATCCCTCTAAAGTGGCAGTCATTATAAACTGGCCTAAACCCAAGTCTACTACAGAAGTGAGAAGCTTCTTAGGAGCAGCACAATATTGGAGGAAGTTCATTTCTAATTTTCCTCAATTGCTGCTCCCTTACATGCTTTGATAGGATTGAACAAGGTGCTTCACTGGGGAGGCAAACATCAGAAAGCCTTCGACATCTTGAAAGAGATAATTAGAGAGGCACACACTTCTCTAATATCAGGTCATTTTGGGGTAGGTAAAACAATTGCATAGCTACAAAGATTTTGCTATTGGCCAAAAATGAATGAGACAGTTTCTAGATATGTAAGAGGGTGTACCATGTGTGTTAAAAGCAAGCCCAACAATCGAAAACTAGGCTTGTACACTCCCTTACTAGTTCCTTCTCACCCTTGGGAAAGTGTTTCCATGGATTTTGTTGGAGGACTGCTTAAATCTAGGAAAGGTCATGATTATCTATATGTGGTTGTAGATAGGTTCAGCAAAATGTGTATTTTTATACCTTGTAATAAATAGATTACAGCTGAACAAACTGCAAAATTATTCTTTGAACATGTATGGGTTCATTTTGGATTACTCACTTCTATTGTATCTGATCGAGACACCCGATTTGTGGGGAAGTTTTGGTCAAGTCTATGGGAACTGATGGACACCCAACTGAAGAAAAGCACAACTTTTCATCCACAAACCGATGGCTAGACAGAAGTAGTTAATAGGATGGTGATCCAATTACTCAGAGAATATTGCAACAAACATCCTAAGCTTTGGGATGAACATTTGTGTTATGTGCAGCATGCTTACAACAGAACCCAACACTCTTCTACACAAAGATCTCCTTTTGAGACCTGTTTTGGTTTCATACCAAGGTCACCTTTGGGTTTTGTCTTTGGTAAAGATACCATGGGTGATGGACACAGTGATGTGGACAAGGAAACTAGGTTCATTGAATAGATCCAGGAGATCCACCAGGCAGTACAGGAACAACTGGAAAAGAGCCAAGCCAAATACAAGGCTAGGCATGACAAGCATCGGATGGAGCATAGTTTTCAAGTTGGAGACTAGGTCTGACTGTATATCAACAATGACAGAATGCAAGGTGAAGGTAAAAAGCTAAAGCCCATCAGGTATGGACCTTTTAGGACACTTGAGAAGATTGGTGAAAATGCTTTTCGCCTGGATCTACCAGCTTACATGCACATCTACTCAGTCGTAAATGCAGATTTCTTGAGATTGTTTGAACCTTCAATGATTGAGGATCCTGAAGAGCAAAGTCAATTTCCTTCTATTGATGACCTGCTACCTAAACATCTTAATGAATTGTAGGAAGACATAGTCTTGGATAGGAAGTGAAGGACGACGTGCAGAGGAGATGTTGAGTACCTCAGAATTGGACTCAAAGGTTTGAAGCCGAGCAGTGCAAAGTGGTTTGAGATTGGACAAGTGAGACAGTAGTATCCTCACTTAGTGGGAAGGCCGTGATCCGAATTGGATCCATAGAAGACTGTCAAAGAATCATGACTGTATCAGGTCGGGCAAATCTTTAAAGAATTTAGAACCATGATAAAAAACACCCCTGAACTAGTGGTAATGGCAGCCAGCGTGGAATGACAAGGACCTCGGTCAAATCGCGTTGACTGAGGCGCATGGAGACTGCGCAGGAGGTCAAAGTAGCCCCTGGGAGCCCTGGATCAGGAAAAGGAGGTGGATTTTGATGCGCGATTAGTGCATCGCTAGGCAAACAGGGCCGAAGTGGAAAAGCCCGAGCACTTAGACGCATGGTGAACTGGAGAACTGTGGGAAAAAAGGAAAAAATCACTAAATGTACAAAGCCGGGACCTGCACTCTGGGAAACCAACAGTATTGATCAGGGCGCCCTCAAATGGTAAATGATTTTGGATGAAGCAGAGCGATCCCACTCAACGATCGATGCATGGCAAGCGGAGGTGAGATAAAACCACCATTGATCACGCATTATCGGTCGAGCAAGTCAACTGTGCAGGACATGTGTATGGTGTTGGATCTAGAGGTCCCAAATCAGACGGATGAGATCAAGCCTGATGGAGGAAGCAGAATCGACAAGGGAATACGCCACATTTTAGAAGGATTTGGAATCCATTTGACCGCCACGGTGGAGGAAAGACTTCATCCACGATGTAACTGAAGAAACGAACTAACGAAGCAGGCTGGCGTCATTTAGAGGAGGACACATGGTCACTTCCTGAGTGTTCATGCTAACATCGAACGAGGAAATCTAAGCGCAGCTATAGAAGGTGAATCGACATAGGCGGAAAAGGAACCGAACGGGCATGAGTTTGAATGGCTAAAAGCCATGAACAGATACAGAATATGCAGTAAAGTCAGAGAGACAAAGGAAGACCAGAATCCTGAGAGGAGGACAGAATACACAGAGAAGAAGGTAGTAAAGTAAGAGAAAGTAGGAAGAGACAGAGGACCGAGCTGATCGGTGACAGCATCGAGCACCAGAGAGCTAGAGAAATTTGAGCCATCCCATAGAGGATCCGTTCGGGCCGAGCACCACATTGGACTCTTGCCACTGTAGACCAGAAGGTCACAGAGCTGGTAGGAAGAAGAAGAGTCTGTGTACTCCAGTGGCTTGGGGAATCCAAGAACCACCCTGCCAAGAAAAACCTGCATCAGGAGAACTCAGATTGAGTCTCTGTATTGTAAATTTTTTGCTTAAAGGCACAATAAAACAAGGCCACCACTGAAGCTAGATCGGAGATGTAGCCCTAGAGAATAGGGTGAACTCCTTATTAAAATTGTTTGTGTCTTTGTGTTTGCTTAATATATTTCTCTGTTGTCTTCCCATTTTTTGGTCTATGTATTGGCAATTTGATCGATCTGTTGCTTCAATAACACAAAATACACACCAGCACATCAGTCTATAATACCTTTAAACAATAAATCTTAACTGATGTCACTCATAGGGTGAATATCAGATCAAGATTGAAGACCCTGGATCTAGTTTCATCCATCCGGGCTGTGATATTTTCAAGAGTATTAAATCAATGTACAATTGCCTTACATTCATGGTCATCCATTCATGGGTCTATATCTGTAGATGACTATATTTGTACATGTAATGAAATTTTATAAGCTAAGCATGGGTATGACTTCCCTCAACGCGTTCATGAGAAAATCTCAAATTATCCTGATATATGTATTGTAATTGATGCAAGTCACCTTCCACTTCGAAACCTCCTCTCCACATAGTAAAGTATTTCACTCAACATACATATTTATGACTTCATGCTTTAGGGTGCAGCTGTTATAGATCCATTTGGGCACATCAACCCCAACTTACATATCAGTATTATTAGGGCCCATCAAACCATAATTCTATTGTTACATGCCCTAATGAAGTCAACCATCAGAATGCCTCCTTCCCAAGAGATTCCATGACTGAAATCATCCAAAAACTGCCTCTAAGAAGATCAGTGCATGCAGGCCTTTATCAGGGTGCATTGCACTGCAGCCCAGTACACTGCCAGGGTGCATTGTAGCGCACTTGAGTCCTCTTTGGCCTGCACTGTGCGAATTTGAGCAAAATATGCATTGGGTTTTGGAATATTCTTATCCATAGGATGCTTCTAGAAGTTTCACAAGGTTGTCCACTCCTTTGGGCTCAAAATTGGATGAAGGAGGAAGTTAAGGAACATCAATCCCTTTATCCCTTCCTCCATTGAACTAAATCCTAAGTTTGGGAGGGCATTCATTGTCACCATCTATGGCATAACTTCCTTCATTCACCTATAAAAAGACCACTCATCTAAGTGATTAGGGGTTAGAAATCATTGAATTATAGGGAGATGCTGTTAGTATGAGACTTGAGTTGGTTTCAAGTATTGTAATGATGTCAAAATGTCTTGCTTGTCATGAGGAGAGGATGGGATTGAACTGGAGGAGTGGCATTGAATCAAGCAAATTGGGTTGTAACTCTTCCTTTTACTAATAAAGTGTTCAAATCTTTTTCCATATGTTTGTATTGTTTATTGATGTTTTCATATGTGTATTATGCACTTGATTCCATTTTATGTTTAATTAATAGATCATTATCATATGCTTTGATCAGTTTTTGTCTTCTGTTTATGTGCAGGTACTTTCCAAGTGGGTTAAGTACGGAAAGGAGCAGTATAATTGGTCAAGGGAGATAAGGAGTAAGCGAAAGCTTCAAGTAGGCTTCTTTACTGTCTTATTTAATCTATCGATTATAGAAAAAGTAGAGAATGCTTTGCACTATTGTTCTAGACTTAGCTACTAGTCTAGTGGTTTAGGCGTTTATCCATAGACACTAAAACTTCCCAAAACAAGACCATGTGTCAACTAGACATGCCATCCACACGCCTCCACAACTTTCAAATGTTGTGACCCTGATCCTGTGATACATCGCCACATGTCCCATCCACATCAACAACCAACCCATCGCTTTGTATGCCACATCAATGAACCACCTTCAAAGTCACCCTCCACTTGTCTCCTCCGTATGCCTAACTGGCACATCCATGTCGCTTGCCACTTCGCATACTTGTCACCTGCCATGTCATTAATTCACTCGTCAAACTAGTCTCCACATTTTTGGGTCCCACCTATAGCTCGCATCATCCTGACATCACATGAGCCTGGACTAACCTCCATGCCATAAGATCAGATGGCGATGTCAACCATTAATCCAACAAACCTTGAAACTTTGCACCATGAACATGCACAAATGTTGAAGCGATGGGAGGATGCGGAGAATGTTGCATGGAAATATCTCATGCATCTTGCATACCTCAAGGGTTTTCAAAAACCAGGAGCCTTTTGGTGCAAAAGGCCATCACATGGGACTTCACGTGGACTCCATGTCAAACATAATCTAGTTTTCATGCACATTCAACACGCTACATAGGATGTTGATGTCTTGGTGATGTCACCTGACCCCTTCCCAATTCAAAGTTGCCACGTGTCCAGGGAAATTTCTTAATAAAAATTCAGTAGAGCCTCATTTTCCATCATTTTCCTTGGATGCTCCATTGTGTACCCACGCATTCACTCAAGAACTTGGTTCACCATGTAGATTTCTCAATGTGAATTATAGAATTTGGCCACCATCCATGTCATTAGCATTATCCTGACCTCTACAAGCCATTTCACCATCGAAACATGATGAAATAAAATATTTAAGGATTGAAGCTATGTGCTCCTTGAATAAATATTTAAGGCTTGAAATTATGGGCTCCTCAAAAACCCTTTTCACCAGTCAAATCTGAGTTTGAATGCAAAATTTCTAGCTAAAATCTACACTTTATATGTCTTGGGAAGATTAAGGTTTGATTCCTACTGAAACATCCAAAATCCAAGCTCAAATTTGCTTGCAAAGCCCTATGCTTTGTTATTTGTGCGTACTTGGAATTGGCTCCAAGACCAAAAATTTTGAAAAGTTGTTCCCTCCAATTGTCGTTCAATTTCCTCCCACCACATGGCATGCACTTGTCCTCTCCTTGAATCTCCTAAGAGTCTCCTATCTCACACTATCACCTCTCCTTAGTCAGTCAACCCTCAACTAAGCCTCATACCTTCTCTAATGGAAACATATTCATCTAAAGGTGTTGTTGATGTCCAAGCTAAGGGAAATTACAAAGAACTAGATACCATAAATGAACTTGCAAATGTTTGGGATCCTTTGTTAACCACACATGACAAGTGATGTTATATCCAGGTGGTATTGAACATAAGTGTCATCTTAAAGGATGCCAATAACATGCAAGCATCTAGAATAGTCTATGATTTCTTTCCACAAGCCTTTAATTTCCCAAAAATGGTGGACTGGCATGACAAAAGATACTTGCCAGAAAAAAGGATAATTACATCATCCCAAGATGGCATGGAGATAATTAATGTGACTCCAAAAGCCATTGCAGTTATGTTGTTCTTCCCTGATAGAAAAGGACTACAAAGGTTGAAAAAAAAGGGACTCAAGAAAGTTGGACTAATTTAGCACCAGATCGGCAACACAAATAGTAAGTAGGTGTCTCCTAAATAGAATGGTACCCCCAAGTCAACTCCCTTATCACATTTCCATTTTTTAGCACATAGCAGTAGCAACTTTCTCCATGATAGCTCAAGTCTTGGGTCTTTATGTTGATATATTTACAATTGAATTTTCCCTAGGTATTTTAGTATCCTTGTATCACCCATATAATAAACCTTGCACCCAATTCAATTTTCCTCAATTTATGTCAGATGAAATCCATTCCCAAATGATAGAATATGAGGACACCAAAGATTTATGTTCCCAAACACTTACTCCATATGTTTATTCATTGGAAATATCTTTAGCTTGAATACCTTAAGCCCAATATGATTGAAAAACATGGAGCTATGTTACCAGTCTATGAATGGTTACCCATGGTCCGTAAAATAGAAGGTAACCAAGGCCAATTTGATACATTTCTTCATTCATGCCAGTAGTGTATACCTTAAAGGATGGTAAAACACTGCCTTGAGTTCCCCTTTTCTTAGAGAAGAATTGCAACTTATCCCTAACGCATGTGTGGGTGATTGGTACCTCTTCAAAGAGTACACATTCTTTAGAATATATGGTTTTGAAGAACAACTGTATCAACTTCCTGCATTCCTCACCCACCATATCATTGCATTAGAACACATTTGGCAAAGGTTGTCCATTTATCGGGTGCACTTCATCTCGTGGAAATAAACAACCACATTTAATCTCTCCCACAATGTTGGACCCTTTTGTGTAAACTCAAGAAATTCTCTGGAGACCATGGAGAAGATCCTGGAGAGCTTTGATTTCCCGCAAACCAAGATCTGGAGATATGATCAACATAACATCATTTATGAGTTAAGAAAGGATAAAGATAAGGAAAATCACAAACACAATCTAAATCCTATGATACAAGAGTGCACAAATAAGAACACCTTGGAAGACGTCAAGGCCATCCTAATTCCAATTGAACCTGAGTTCTCCCAGCTCTAAGGACAGAAGCATGGCACTACTGAACCCATGAAGGTAGAGGGAGGAGAAGAGTTGAGCACGAAGAGAGCTAGAGTAGATAGGACACTTGGGGAAGAAGAGGATGATGAATATGATGAATAAACTAAGTCCCAAGCTCTTGTTTTACATAAAATCCAGTTGTCCACACCCTATAAGTACGTGTTCACTCTGGAGACTTAGCCCTCTGCCATATCAGAGTTAGAAGCCACAAAATTAGGGGAAGTATCCAATCTTCAACACATGTTGATAGTAGAGAAATATGTACAAATTTCCAAACAAGATTCCAAAGAGAGGAAAAGGGACACAAGAATAACATAAAATAAACCCCTTCCACCCATATAGCTTAAGAGTGCCTTGGACTATGAGAAAGGTATTTTCAAAACAATAGTGCTAGAATCCGAGGTAGAAAATGCAATGTCCATGGAAGATTACTAAGTGCACCAAACGTCTTTGGATGTGGATAATATCCCATACATAAACCTTATGGAATTGAAATTGCAAGTCACACACTTGATACACCGGTAGATGCACAAAATTAATGCCAGAGTCAAGAAGCTACAAGACATGCATTCTAAAACTAATGCTCAATTAGAGTACTGGAAGATGATCGACATGGGTAACAATATTAAGGTAAAATTGGACATTTAGCCACACATCCTAGAGACTTCTAGAAATACCAAGAATTGTTGGAGGAAAGAACAGGGAATTTGCCTCCTTGCGGAATCATATCAATCTCCTCAATAAACATCATGTGCAAATGGTGGAGCTAGTTGTAGTGGAAAAGGAAAGTGATGAGCTAAAGGTAAAGCTTCACGACACCCTTGCAAAAAAAAAAAGAATTTCGAGATTGTATTACACTACTAGAGGCACAATTGAAAGGGACGAAGGAAAGGACGAATAAAAACATGCAACAACAGACTTCGGAATAGTATCTGAAGATGCAAAACAACTTTAGACCTTTCTCATGTCCCGAGATGTAGAGTTGAAATCCAATGAGAAAGAGTTGGAAGGGATCAATATAGAGATGTATTTACCCAAGATCATGGTGAGAATATTGCAGTTGAGTTAGATATTTTGAGAAGGAAGCATCCCAACAAGTTGGCTTTCAAAGCTACCAAAATAACTATCTAGGAAAAATTCGTGAAGCTAGTACAAAAGCGGTGAGGGAGCCTGGAGCTAATCTAGGAGAAAATAGAAATGATCAAGCTTGTCTACGGAGAAAAATGTTTAAAATGTAACTAGTATTTGTCTTCGTAATGGTTGTCTAGCTCATAACATGATGTAATTCATATGTACTCGTAAAAAGAAGCAAAAGAAAAATTATTTATAAGCAGGGGTTTCATGCTTTATTTATTTTTGTTTCTAGGTCAAAACACCCGTTGAGTACTTTTAGGGTTTGTGGCATGATTCACTGTCCATGTCATCATGTTCTAGACCCTTCTTGGCCTTATTATCTCAAAGAAAGAAAAATGATTTTATGTAATTTTGTCTTTTATGCCTCCTCCACCAAGTCAGCCTCATTGAGGGAATTTGACCACATAGAAAGACTATAAAAGGTGTGCAACGTGACCTATTTGAGCATCTATCCAAGCAAGAATTTTGATCTGTAATTTGTACTACAAAAGAAGGTGTGAAGAAGCTAAAAATGAGGAAGAAACTAAAGCAAAAGAAGAAGAAACATTTAAAAAAAAGAGAGTCGAATTTATCACTTGTCCTCCACACATGTGATTTTCTGGGTTACAGGAAAGGGTCAAAATTATAGGTCTAAAATAAGGCCAAAATTATGATGCAATAGGACCGAAATTTATGGTTGGTGCAGTATTGAAGAAGGTTGACTATTGTTGATTGAAAGCTTATTAGAAGGACTATCTCGGGAGGCTGACTTAGTGGATTGGATGAGTTCTTTGTTTTGGTTAAAAAGGCCCTGGTTGTCTCATTTGATTTGTTTCTAAAGGAAGAAAAGATAATTTTTGAGTTTCCCCCTAGAAGATGGGTTTTTCCTTGGTTGAGAGCCTACATACTGTGTCACTTGTTGTTTTGATCTTCATGCATTTGGTTATAGTTGCTTGATTATAAGAAGATAAAAGAAGACATAAAATAAGTTAATGAGAATTCAAATATATCACAAGTAATTATCTAGATAAGGAAATATTATTGCCTTTCTTATTTTCCAACATGATATTAGAGCTAAGGTGAAGTAGAAAAAGGAAAAAGGCATCTTGAAGGTCAATTTCTGTCATAAGGATTCAAAAAGAAGATTTAAAGATCATAAGGAAAAGAGGAGTCTCATCATTTGACTTTTAAAGATCAATTGAAGGATTTTTCATCTACTAGGAGAAAGGAGGTCTTTGAAAATCATATGTAAGTCCTAGTATACTACTAGCTAACTTGAAGAAGACTGGACCTTATAGAAGAAGTACTGATCTCAAGAACATATTTTTGGGCTTATTTATAAGTCATAAAAACTGTGATTAGACCACAAACCTGGGATAGAAGGATGAAGAAAGTGTAGGTGTTGAGAAGCACTCTTTAGGCATCATTTGTCATCATTTCAAGGAATCCAAATAGTAAAGATAAAATCAAATATCCTGTGAAGAATATCTTGGAGACAACATTGAAGGAAGTATAACTTGGGAAGCAATCACTTTCAAGAAAGGGTAAGTAAGGCTACTATAAGACTGGGTAATCAAGTTATATCCTTGGGCACTCTAATAAAAGTAGACTCATATGGAAATGGATCATGAAGATGCTATCATTGCCAGAAGATGGGACATTATAAGAACCAATGTTCTAAAAATCCAAAGAACAAGAATACAAAAAGAATCCAAGCTACATTTGTAGTTGATGAAGCTCCACCAAAGAAGACCAAAACTAAGGACTTTGAAGTCAAAAAATTATTCTATTAAGTCTTTACGGATATTATCACTTGTATATCCTTGATAGTATAGTTTATGTTTAACTCTAAGATCAACATTTCTTTTTTATTTATAGGGTTTATAGATCTAATATGTTTTGTTAAAAATTTCTTGAGTTATTTTGATAAGTTGAATAAATCCCTCACAAAACGAGATTGACGAAAGATCAAGAGGGAGCTTCCACCTTTTCACAAAAGATAAGTATTCCTTATTTCTTTCATTATTTTGTTGATTCCCTTTATACATATTTAGCTTCATTTTTTATGCTTTATTATAATCCTTTCCTTGTGTTTTCTTTGGAAGAAGGATTGCAGTTATATTCTATAGAAGAAAGGATTGTGATTAGATTTAGAGGGAGCCTCCAAAAGGAAGACTTGAGAAACTTTGTTGCAAAGAAATCCCTTCAAGGTTTGTGGAGCTTTGTTTTAGTGTTTGACCTTAATGATACTTGGATCCCTGAGGGTTGGTGTCTTGGCATGAAGGCCTATATGGTATCTATACCCTGTTGGATTGATTAGGGTTGTAGCTTGATGGTACATATAGTGGAAAGTTGCATTGATGAAACCCTAGTCCATGTTAATGTCTTAGATCCTTGTATTGGTGTCTTGTAAATGACACTTGGATCCTTGAGTTGATAGATCAATGAAATAATGTCTTGACACTTGGATCTTTGATGTGTTGGATACTTTGGTAGTTTTGGTATTCCTAACATTGTGTATATTGTTGTACTTTTCTTGGAGCATTTCAAGTTGAGGTCAATCTTGTACCGGTTGAACAATTACGAATACCTCCCTAGCAAAGAAGGAGTTTTGAAAATGTAACTAGTATCAATCTTCATAATTATTGTCTAGCTCATAACATCATGTGATTCATATCTACTTGTAAAAAGAAAAAAAACATTATTATAAAAGAAAAATTAATTATAAGTGTGCGTTTCATGTCTTTTTTTTATAGGCAAAAGCACCCATTGAGTGATTCTAGGGTTTGTGTCATGAGTCATTGTCCATTTCATCTTGTTCTAGACCCTTATTATGTCAAATAAATAAAATTTATTTTATGTGATTTGGTCTTTTATGCCTCCTCCACCAAGTCAGCCTCAAGAGAAGACAAATAAGAAGAAACATTTGTCAAGAAAAAGGAGCGAATTTGAACACACACAAAGACTATAAAATCAATGCAACTCAATATATTTGAGAATTTATCCAAGCAAGAAGTTTGATGTGTAATTTCCAGTGAAAAATAAGGGGTGAAGAAGCTAGAAAGGAGGAAAAAACTAAAGCAAAGTAAGAATAAACATTTGTCAAGGAAAAGGAGCCGAATTCCTATCTTGTCTACCCACACGTGTGAGTTTCTAGGTTGCAGGAAAGGGACAAAATTACAGGTCTATAGTAAGGTCGAAATTATGATGCAATAGGTGTAACCCTCCCTCCCTCATTTACCCCCTTTCACCAGTCTACCTAGTAAACATGAGATGAAGAGTTACTATGACATGACTTGACCTCCAAGCTCCAGTTAAGGAAGTGGGGCCGACAAACTGGCCACAAACACACAACTCACCTCATCTCTCAAGGTTACAGGACACTCAAGGGCCAAGGAACCACCCCAGGTGACCAAAGCTTGAGTTGGGGCTCATTTTCACACAACTTAACCCCCAACCACATGTATGACAATTCCTCCATGTGGTTGAAGGCCTCCAACCACACTCACATGCTTTCCTGGGTGTGGTTATGACCCAAATTGTCTAGTTTAGAGGTTGTAGTCTAGAGATTTGAGCCACAATTCCAGATTAGTCTCGAGACCACTGCCTAAAACTTTTTGAGACTTCTAATAATCTTAAATGACATAAAAACATGGCTACACATTCAAACTTAGAGGAAAAACTTGACCTAGACTTCCTAGAATGTTAGGTCCCTATAATACTAGTGATTACCCCATTACTATTGTAGTTGTATACATTATTAATATTGTTGTGCCCCTATTGTCCCCATATTGTTATTATTGTGCCCCATAGAATCCCTCTATTGTTATTTTTGTGGATTTATATTATTATTGTTAGGTCGGCTGGGTTATATTGTGATTCCTTAGACTCCTATATATAGAAAGGAGGTTTTGTCATTTGAATCATCCAAGAATTGTTCATTTGTGTAATGTAAAGGAGGTTTCCCCCTTGAAGAGGCTGAATTCTAAGGCATTTAACTATCTTTTCTATCTTTTTGTGAGTTGGTTTCATAACATTTGGTATCAGAGCTTTGGATTCTAGGATTTCGCTGCTCCAAATAGGTCATCGTGGCATTTTTGCTATAACTTTTTTTTTGCGACATTTTAAAAGCTAAAAAAAAAAACCCATTTGAGACGAAATCGAACTGAGCCTCAGATCCAAATTTGAGAGCTTTTCACACTATATTTGTCGAAATATGATCTGAGGAAGTTGGTCTTTTTTCAGACTCCTGAATTACATTCCAAGCAGGTGACCTGGGGAAAATCCTCATAACTTTCTCTCTGAGCATTGGACTGAAATTTCGTAAAAAGGTATAGAAAGAGGACGGAATATAGTTTCTTGTATATACTTTTTAGAGCCATAGGTCGAAACAGTGACTCATGGCACATCATACAAGTTTTCTCTACTAAACTAGTCTATAATCAGGTCACTGTGGGAGATTTGACATAACTCTTCCCTGGAGAATCCAATTTCGATCAGACTGGTGGCATTGGAAAGAGGACGCAGAGGTTACCACAAGTCACAATTTTAGAACTGGATGATTTGAAATTACAAAGATACATCAGATTCAATATCAAGCTCCTACAAAGTGAAAAAAGGTGTGTAGT